>OX465283.1:87206610-87432738 GCA_949987705.1 Thereva unica | reverse complement strand
CAATTAAAATGTGTTTTAAGGCATAATATATGTTAATTGTAATGCTCTTTAATGTTATGTTGCATGATATGTCGGTGAATCATGTTATTTAGTGGGTTTTATGCATGTTTTAGTTTGACAGGTTGTTGTTGTTGTTTTTCTATGTAAATTCTTATGTTGTTTTTAAAGCTCAATTTGTTGCTTATTTATTGGGATTTGAGCATCAAAACAATTTGCTATGTACTTAATTTATTAATTCATGTCCTTTATTTCCTTTCAGATTTAAAGTCCTAATGGAAAACAGGTAAGTATAGTATCGTTGTGGATATTTGTATATATGTACTAATTCTGTTTTCGTTTTAGGTGAGATTCATCATGGAAGCAGGTAAGTATAATGTATCGAAATCTTTATCTGGGCTAAATTAACGATTTTTTATTTTCAGATTCGTTGCTGTTTTAATTCTAAGTAGATTTTAAGATTTGTATATGTATTTCTAGTTTTAAGTATTTATAATTCATTTAGGTTAATTTGTATATATATTTCTAGTTAAGTATTTATATGTTTAGTTATTTATAAGTATTTAATTGAATATAATTATGTAGATATTATTTTATTTTTTTTTTTTAATATGATCTTTCTTTTGTTGAAATTTTATTTTTTAGGATCACTGTGGCTGAACATAAGTAACAATTAAATAAACTTTAACAGAATATTCATAAATAAAATATATTAATCCTTATCGTCCTGTATTAAGATTGATTTGGACATTTAGACTAGCCATAGAAGTTAACACTTCTAAAGTGTGGTCCTACGCACACTCGTATTTTTTCTCTTTTTCTTCTTTCTGAAATGATTTATTAACATATTGGTCAGCGGCCGATGGTACTTGACATAGCGCAAAGGGCTAGAGAGAAGTGCTCTTGTCTGTGGGATCTGTGGGGTGCGAGTTCGATCCTTGGGCTCGCGGTGCTTTTTTTCTATATATCGACAAAATAACTATTTTTTAATTTCCTTCGGGGAATTTTATTCCATATTAAACAAGTTTTCGACGTGAATACGTCTGTAAATTTGCTTCCAGAACAAAAGCCGATGAGAACGAAATTATGGCGAAATTTGCAGCTCAAAAAACTATTGTTTATATCGAATAAGGAAATATATCATGACGTGGAAGAAGAATCAAAGAATTTTGTTGTTTACATTTTATTTCCCCGATATCAATGGCAACTTAACATTTTATATGCTTTATATTATCTTGATCTGTATGTGTGTGTAGTGTAAACAAATCTTGCAACTTAATTTTGACCCAGTTCCATGTAACCGATCAACTACAAATTTTGCACATAGGTATAGTTCGCATGACAGTCTGTTTGATAGAATTCTGCGAATCTTCTTCTATTTCTTTAGAATCAGTATAAACTCCAGTGTCGTACTTTCCACTACTACCTTGTCCTTTTGCTATAGTATCTTTAAGGTTGTCTTCTTTTCCTTGTTCCTTAGTGTCGAGCTGTTCGTCTCTCTGGATCTCAGAATTTCGAAGTGGTAATTTGACATTTTCTTTACAGTCCTTGATATTCTCCTGAAACTGAACATCTCTTGACAAAACAATTTTTTTCTCTTCTTTTATATAAATCCGGTATCGCTCTTCGCCGTCAAACCCCACTACCCACTAGATATCCTTTCACAGCTATCTCATCCATTTTTCTGCACAGGAATGTGGATATAACAAGCAGAACCGATTATACGTAAGTGTTTTATCCTCGGTTTTTTACCAATCCATAACTCGTATGGGCTTACTTCCTTTTTCAACGATTTTCCAGTTCTATTAAGAATATAGACTGCTGTGCTGGAAATTGAACGTCTGGATTTGAATATTTTTGAAAGTCCTTGTCATCTCCGCTATTGGCCAAATCAGGAAAACATGCAAAATTAAAAACTAGGTTGAAAAAGGATGACAGCTGTAATTATTGCAAGAAAAAGGGTCTTTGGGTAAGAACCTGCAAGAAGTGGATAGCGGATGGTCGACCAACGAGAGATAATAAGGCTAGTAGTGCACAAAGATATGCAGTGGATACAAGTGTTGCCTTGATCTCTAGCTGTAATGAAATTAACACAGCAGAAGCAAATTCAGATTGGTGGATTGACAACGAAGCAACACAACACGTCACTAGCTGTCCGGAGTTCTTCTATGATTTTCAGGAATTCGAGAGCCCGTGCTACATAAACTCTGCTGGAGAAGAGATACTTCAGGCACTTGGCAAAGGAACTATTAAAATTTTGTCATTCGTAGCTGATAAAACTATGAAAATGGCATTAAAAGATGTATGGTATGTTCCAAAAATTTCTAGAAATTTATTTTCAGTTTTAGCAGCCCAGGACAGAAATCCAGATAGTGAATTTCAGTCAACAGCAACCAAGTGTCGCCTCAAAGTTAATAGCAAGGAAGTAATTTGCGGAGTCCGACAAGTATATGGAACGCTATATAATGCAGCCATCAAAGAAATTTTTCCTAAAGACCGAACAAGAATAAATGTAGCTCTCTCAGATAACTCTAGATTGCAGATTTATCACGAGCGATGGGGTCATCAAGACAAGCGTCATGTTAAAGATATGCTTGAGAGAGAGTTGGGCATTAAAGTCAAATTAGACAACCAATTGTGTGAGCCTTGTATATATGGGAAAGCACATAGACTACCTTTTGGCACGAGAGCCAAAGCAGCTGAACCTGGAGAGCTGATGTCTACTGATATGTGCGGACCTTTTACTGACTCATTCGCGAAAAAGAGATACTTGGTTGTGTTCAAAGATAGTTACACAAAATATCGTTATGGCTTTTATTCGCAAACTCTTTTTGTACCATCTTCGTATCCTTCAGGCTGTTTCATGAAGATGTGTTTATCAAGCTCTCCATATGAAAACGCCGTTGATACGTCGAATTGTGCCAAAGCTGGTTGTGTTCAAAGATAGTTACACAAAATATCGTTATGGCTTTCCAGTTCAAAAGAAATCTGAGGTTAAAGATGTGTTGAAACAGATAATGGCACAAACTAAAACTCTTGGTTATCCAATAAAGGAGTTATTAAGTGACAATAGATGAAGTCAGAAAAATTCTGAAAGAGAATGGGACTACGCAGAGGTTGACAGCGCCATACTCGCCACTCCTGAGCAAAATGGTGGCACTGAGAGGGAAAACAGAACGATATTTTGTGTAACTATCTTTGAACACAACCAAGTATATCGAGGGTTTCCTGCCAAAAGGGCGTATCAACCAAAACATGGATTTAGAGGATTCAATAAAAACATTTAAAAAATCGGTGTATTTTTTTTTCATATTGCTTATCATCGAAAATAAATGTTTTTAGGCGTATGTTTTGGATACTTTTATTCACTTGATGGATACGACCAGTCTGATGGATACGACCTGACTCTAAGAAAAAGTTATAAGCCCAAAATCGCGATTTTGTGGATACGCCCTTCTGGCAGGAAACCCTCGATATCTTTTTCGTGAATGAGTCAGTAAAAGGTCCGCACACATCAGTAGACATCAGCTCTCCAGGTTCAGCTGCTTTGGCTTTCGTGCCAAAAGGTAGTCTATGTGTTTTCCCATACATACAAGGCTCACACAATTGGCTGTCTAATTTGACTTAATGCCCAATGGACTAGAAGTTAAAGGCGAGCATGTACTACCTGATTTGATTCTTGTGTGCAAAGTTTTACACATTCTGCCTAGCAAATTCGAAAGTTTTCTCCTTATCCTTAGTAAGCAGCATCCAACTAGAACGAAAAGTTTCGAATTTGCTAGGCAGAATGTGTAAAACTTTGCACACAAGAATCAAATCAGGTAGTACATGCTCGCCTTTAACTTCTAGTCCATTGTTCAACTCGTTCCACAGACTTTTTAGTTTTGCGGTGTGCGTAGAAACATCTTCACCTGAAATCCAACTAAATGCGAATAAATCTGTACATCAACAGCTGATCCTTGGACGTCGCTTCGAAGTTTTGCTTTAATGCCTCCCACGCATCATGAGCTGTATTTTTGTCCATGATCTTTTGATATACTGCATCCGTAACTGAACTGGTGATCATTGATTTGGCGTAGCTGTTAGCCTTACGGTAGAAGTCAGACTCTTCTCTGTGCTTCTTAATTTCCGTAGCATCTGCTCTAAGCGGTTCCGGTTTTACCAACTTACTATCAATTACGTCTAACGCTTCTTCGTGGTAGTCAAGTAGATCCCTGATTTTTCGTTTCCACATAGGCCAATCCGATTCACCTATCAGCGGTTTGATGTGCTTCGCGAAATCCATCTTCACGAGACTTCACAACAAAAACGAAAAAGATTTTTAATTAAATTATTAACGACGCGTATTTGAAAACGGGGCTGGGCCCATAACCTATTATATACGTATTTTAAAACCGTAAAACTCAGGCAACGTTTAATTACTCAAAGACATTTATTAAAAAATAACGACCGACTTAAAAAAAAATAGTTGGTGTCTACTGACATGAGCTGAACAATTTACATATTTGGTGAACTACGATACATACTACATACATATAATGAAAGTAGAAATTAGAGATTTATCCAGCTGTCTATATCAACACATTTACTCTTCTATTTTTAACAAGATCGACGCCTTATCGATTCATCTACCGGACCTCTATGCATTTTACAACAATAATGTAAATTGTTCGGCGATTATGAAAGATCAGGGTGTACTAATTTTAACAGTTTTTTAAGCCTAACTTTGAACTTCTTTATCAGAATTAAGAAAAAATTGCACACGACCACAGCGGGAACTACCCTTTCAAACAAACAAAGAAAAAAACAAAAGAGTTATTGCGTTACAAGTTTACATCCAGGAATCACCCCGGAAAATATTAGCCACGTAATCCAACAGAGGATTTATTGAACATCTGATGACCTATACAAGTTGCGAATTAGGGGATATCTTTCTTCTTTCTTTACGCTCCGCTCACTCATGGGACATAGGGCGGAACAATACATGAACGGCCCTTCCTGAATCCGGCCTGCTGTCTCCTAAGGTTTACTGCCTGTCTTATCTCTAGATAGTAATATATGGAACAAAATTTTGCCCACAGTAGATAATAAACAGATGCCTCTCCAGTTCTCGCATATTGTTAGGTCCCCCTTTTTTGGTATTTTGACTATGATACCTTTCGTCCAATCCTCCGGAAAGGTACAGGTGTTCCATTCTATTTCCAGGATTGGCTGAAGCACATCTGCGGCTTGAATCGGCTTTCAACAATTCTGGCGGGTGCAATCTTTCCGAGCTGCCTTACCATTGGCCATCGCATGAATTGCGATTACTATTTCCGTCTTGGATGGGGCCCGAGTGACGATTCTTGCGTGAGTGAACCTTTAGGGCGGCGAAGAAATAATCTCTCCATATTTGGAGTTGCTCCTCGTCGCTGCACAGCAGCCTTCCATCCGCACTCTCAAAGGCATGCTTTTTAGTAGAGTGCTTTCACGAGAACTGTTTAGTGATTTGGTACAGCACCATACTGTTGCCTGTGTTTGCCGCGTTTTCCGCGAGCTTATTTATCTACTGCCTTTTATCACGCCGGACACTTCTCTTTTCCTCTCGGTGTAATTGGGAACATTTCCGTTCAAGCTGGCAACGTTTTTCAGGGTCGCTTGTAGAGTTTACGTTATTTTTGAGGGCCCTTCTACGTTCTATTTTTTGCCAAGTTGTGTCCGAGATCCAGTGTTGCTGGTTTCTAGGGACATAACCGATGCTCGTTTCCGCAGCCGTCAATATAGCGCCCTTTGTCGTGCCCAGCAGCGAGAATTTAGCGCTCTCCCGCAGAAGGCTTACGTTAAACCGTCTACGGTTTTTAACATCGCGTTGAACGTTTCTGATTGCGGCGATAGTTGCTACAACCAAATGGCGGTCGCTTCCAGTGTCTGCTCCCCTGAAACTCCTGACATCCTCCAGAAGAGTTCTCCATCTGCAGTTGACGGGCATGTGATCTATTTGATTTCTCGTTCTACCATCAGGCGATACCCAGGTCTCTTTGAATATCTTCTTGTGACGAAAGTAAGTTCCACCTACCATGAATTGGTGGGAACTACAATCTTGGGGATATGAGTACTTTAAATCTTTAAAACGACGTTCTCGTTCTTTCTCTTTCTTTAGGGGTTGTTTTTGAGGGTAGCGTACAACCAATTCTTCTTACTAAAAACTATTTTTTTTTTAAAGATTAGTGAGTTGACAATTAGTTAGAGGTCACAACCCCTAACAAATGGACTATAACAAGATTCATTTAAATTCAACTTTTAATAATGAAATAAGAAAAAAATTACATTTGTTAAAAGAATTTCACTTCAATTGTGACCTACCTAATTTGTTTTGTCTTTCTAAATGATGTGCCAAAAGTCTCATATAATCTCGGTTCATGCCAATTTTCAGCTTATTACCTCTCATTCCGAGGTCAAACTGTAATTTGACAAGTAAATGCAGAAAAGTGAAATTGTTATGTTCCGTAGCGTATGGCTCTTGTCGGGACCCGTCGTGTCTCAATTCAATCTCCGAGGATACACCCATTAACCCTGAGTTGAACGATGATAACGCCGACCACCTTTCATTATTCTCTTCTGAGATGATTACAGATGAAGATGGCAATATGAAAGAAGTGGAAATAGAAGAGTTAGAGAGATAATCAATAAAATTATTTCATAACCTGTAACCTATGGACTAGGCCTACTGGGGATACCATGCAAAAAGGCTGCTTGAGTTCTACTTCCAAGGTGGTGAGGAAAAGAATGCAGCGCGATGCTCGAGTTTTCTCAGCCCCATATCTCGAAAACTATTGATTCTACGTAAATTCTGTACAAGACAGTTTTAAGCAGATTTGTCTAATGAACAAAGTTTACTCAACCAAAAGCGTAAAGCCGATAATTTACGAGATATTTGCGAAAAACTGATTTTTGTGACCTTTGACCTCTAATATCTCAAGACGCGGACACGAGATTATATGTGACTTTTGACACATCATGTAAAATTCCAAAACAAAGCTTCATGCCAATTTTCAGCTTATTACCTCAAATTCCGAGGTGAAACCCTAATTTGACTGGACTATTGTACATATTTTTAAATAGAAATAAAGTTTATTATACAGGGTGTTCCGTTACTCATGGTACAAAGGAAAATGGCAAATAGTACATAAAAAATTATCGCAAAAAAAGTAAAAATTGGGGGGGTACCTTATTTCGTTTTCGAGATATGGCGTTTTGAAGTTTTTTTGGTAGAGGTTTACATATTACCCTGTATTTTTGTCACCTTTTTAGATATTTTAATGAATAAGACATCAATCTACGCAGAATACTCCCACCTATCTAAATCTGTAAAAGTCAAGGGGTCAACCCACCAACATCCAGAGTTATGAGTCATCAAAGACAAAATTTTGTTTTTTGTCACTAAAATTTCCACTTCAACCACCTTTTTCTCCAAAAAATACGTAATAAACCAATATTTTGTTTTACAAAATTGGAAAGCTTGGACAATTTCCTATGAATAATGTCTAACAACTATTATGCTACGTCCTTTACTTTTGAAGTTATTAGCAATTTTAATAGTGAAATTGGCTCTATTTCGTCCTATTTTAGTACTTTTTCACCTGAGTTTTGTCGAAAAGTACCAAATAAGCACCAAATAAGGCCAACTTTTGCGTTAAAATTGCTAATAACTTCAAAAGTAAAGGTCGTAGCATAATAGTTGTTAGACATTATTCATAGGAAATTGTCCAAGCTTTCCAATTTTGTAAAACAAAATATTGGTTTATTACGTATTTTTTGGAGAAAAAGGTGGTTGAAGTGGAAATTTTAGTGACAAAAAACAAAATTTTGTCTTTGATGACTCATAACTCTGGATGTTGGTGGGTTGACCCCTTGACTTTTACAGATTTAGATAGGTGGGAGTATTCTGCGTAGATTGATGTCTTATTCATTAAAATATCTAAAAAGGTGACAAAAATACAGGGTAATATGTAAACCTCTACCAAAAAAACTTCAAAACGCCATATCTCGAAAACGAAATAAGGTACCCCCCCAATTTTTACTTTTTTTTGCGATAATTTTTTATGTACTATTTGCCATTTTCCTTTGTACCATGAGTAACGGAACACCCTGTATAATAAACTTTATTTCTATTTAAAAATATGTACAAACCGTTTTTTCAACACAACTTCCAAAAAGGAGCAGATACGATTGCGGGGAGAGTATATTCAGATTCTACATGAAAAAACGAAACTTTCTGTCCAGGCAGATTTTGGTGTCATTTTTGTTAAACTTAATTGTTGTTGAGGAGACCTGTGCACTTGCATTCATGACTGGCTTGAAAAATCCCTTTTAGCAAATAAATTGATTTTGTCATGCTGGGAGCAATTTTTGCCTTGCTTCCATTTTACTTATTAATGAAATATGATGACAAAAATTCCAATTTTTATTACAGAAGCAGAGCTTTTCGACCTTATTGATGGTTTCGAGGACTTTTTAAGAAAACAAAATATTGATGTTACATCTTGCGTACAAAAAGCTGTTTGCACAATTGTAAACACATCAGCAAATTCAATTGATCGTGGTGGTTTTAGTAAACTAGTAGATGGAATTACCAGGTAGGGTTTCTTTAATTTGCTTAAAATATTTTTATGAAATAAAGAATGCTTTTACAAACGGGGCAAATTTGTACTAATCGTATGCTGTGACATCCATATTCTTAATTAACTACTAGAAATATGGTGCGTTGATTTTGTTCTACACATAATGAGATATATTGAGAAGAAATATTCGTTTTAATTTTTACAGACGGCCGAGGACGAAATGTTTGCGTTATGCACGCCAAAGCTTACAAAAAACATAGTACAGTAAAACCTCGTTAACACGAACACTGTTAACACGAATTTCGGTTTAAGGCGAACAAAAATTTGTTCTCGACAATAGTCACATAAGCTTCAATGTAATTATGTTCGGTTAAGGCGAATCCTCGTTAATTCGAACTTCGAACAACTTTTCCGTCCCTTCACGGTTAATTATCGGATAATAGGAACTAGAAAAATTCTCGAAACATGATTTTGATCCTTTTTCGGTCAATGAATACATTACAAATAAAGGAAAACACTCGCTTAAGAAATTAGAAAAGTCATTATGTTTAGATCTCAGTTGATTTCAACGAGTACGTCAGTGTCGATGACGATCTTGCCACGGGTTTAAATGTGGAGAACCTGGGGCCAGTTCGTGTAGGTCGAAAACGAAAATTTTTTATCTTCTCGGGTTCGTATAGGTCGAAAAAATTGAAATTTTTCGTCTGAAGCCGACGAAAGGCACTCGAAAAGGTTATCGAGTTTTTGCATTAGGACACGAACGATTTTCTTTCGACCTACGCGAACGCTAAAATTTTCGTCGACAAAATTTTTCGACTTCAATTTTTTTTCGTACGACTATCGTCGTTCGCCATACACGAACCGGCCCCTGGATCCAAGATCTTTCGTCGGCTTCAGACGAAAATTTTCAATTTTTCGACTTACTCGAACCCGATACACGAACTGGCCCCAGGAGTAGCCCAGATCCCAGATGAACACGATTCCAGTGATGAAAGCGATGTCGAAGAAATCAACCCGCCAACCTCTAAGGAAGTCAGAGATGCGCTCGATATTTTTCTGCGCTCTGCAGCAACAAACAACGTTTCACAGGCATTTTCAGATGGGCTCGAAACAATCAATTTTGAATGTGCACACAAACTCCGACCAACTTATCGTCAAAACAACATCGAAATGTATTTTCTAAAAAAAATAATAACATACTGTCAAAATCGGATCATATTTTAGAACAAAAAATCCTTACTAATATTATAAATGCGAAAGTAACTCTGTCTGTCTGTCTGTCTGTCTGTCTGTCTGTTACGCTTTCACGCCTAAACCACTAAACCGATTTTGATGAAATTTTCAACAGACATAGTTTAGACCTTGGAGACGGACATAGGCTACTTTTTATGGAGAACAAAAGGGTTGAAGGGGGTGAAATGGGGTTCAATAAGTTGTAAGGGGATTTTTTTCTATTGTATAAAAAGTAACTGACTGACAGACAACGCACAACCTAAACCGCTAGAGCTAAAGGGCTGAAATTTTGACTGTGTATCCCTATAATGGCGTGGACATCCACTAAAAAGCGATTTTTCGAAATTCATCCCCTAAGGGGGTGAATTGGGGTTTACCGAAACCGCTGGAGCTTTAGGGTTGAAATTTTGACACTGCATCCCTATAATGGCGTGGACATCCACTATAAAGCGATTTTTCGAAATTCATCCCCTAAGGGGGTGAAATGGGGTTTATCCAAACCGCTGGAGCTATAGGGCTGAAATTTTGACAGTGGATCCCTATAATGGCGTGGACATCCACTAAGAAGCGATTTTTCGAAATTCATAACCTAAGGGGGTGAAATGGGGTTTACCCAAACCGCTGCAGCTATAGGGCTGAAATTTTGACAGTGCATCCCTATAATGGCGTGGACATCCACTAAGAAGCGATTTTTCGAAATTCATCCCCTAAGGGGGTGAAATGGGGTTTACCCAAACCGCTGCAGCTATAGGGTTGAAATTTTGATAGTGTATCCCTATAATGGCGTGGACATCCACTAAGAAGCGATTTTTCGAAATTCATCCCCTAAGGGGGTGAATTGGGGTTTACCGAAACCGCTTTAGCTTTAGGGTTGAAATTTTGACAGTGCATCCCTATAATGGCGTGGACATCCACTAAAAAGCGATTTTTCGAAATTCATCCCCTAAGGGGGTGAAATGGGGTTTATCCAAACCGCTGGAGCTATAGGGCTGAAATTTTGACAGTGGATCCCTATAATGGCGTGGACATCCACTAAGAAGCGATTTTTCGAAATTCATCCCCTAAGGGGGTGAAATGGGGTTTACCCAAACCGCTGCAGCTATAGGGCTGAAATTTTGATAGTGCATCCCTATAATGGCGTGGACATCCACTAAGAAGCGATTTTTCGAAATTCATCCCCTAAGGGGGTGAAATGGGGTTTACCCAAACCGCTGCAGCTATAGCGTTAAAATTTTGATAGTGCATCCCTATAATGGCGTGGACATCCACTAAGAAGCGATTTTTCGAAATTCATCCCCTAAGGGGGTGAATTGGGGTTTACCGAAACCGCTTTAGCTTTAGGGTAGAAATTTGGACACTGCATCCCTATAATGGCGTGGACATCCACTATAAAGCGATTTTTCGAAATTCATCCCCTAAGGGGGTGAAATGGGGTTTATCCAAACCGTTGGAGCTATAGGGCTGAAATTTTGACAGTGCATCCCTATAATGGCGTGGACATCCACTAAGAAGCGATTTTTCGAAATTCATCCCCTAAGGGGGTAAAATGGGGTTTACCCAAACCGGTGCAGCTATAGGGCTGAAATTTTGATAGTGCATCCCTATAATGGCGTGGACATCCACTAAGAAGCGATTTTTCGAAATTCATCCCCTAAGGGGGTGAAATGGGGTTTACCCAAACCGCTGCAGCTATAGGGTTGAAATTTTGATAGTGCATCCCTATAATGGCGTGGACATCCACTAAGAAGCGATTTTTCGAAATTCATCCCCTAAGGGAGTGAATTGGGGTTTACCGAAACCGCTTTAGCTTTAGGGTAGAAATTTGGACACTGCATCCCTATAATGGCGTGGACATCCACTGTAAAGCGATTTTTCGAAATTCATCCCCTAAGGGGGTGAATTGGGGTTTACCGAAACCGCTTTAGCTTTAGGGTTGAAATTTTGACAGTGCATCCCTATAATGTCGTGGACATCCACTAAGAAGCGATTTTTCGAAATTCATCCCCTAAGGGGGTGAAATGGGGTTTACCCAAACCGCTGCAGCTATAGGGTTGAAATTTTGATAGTGCATCCCTATAATGGCGTGGACATCCACTAAGAAGCGATTTTTCGAAATTCATCCCCTAAGGGGGTGAATTGGGGTTTACCGAAACCGCTTTAGCTTTAGGGTTGAAATTTTGACAGTGCATCCCTATAATGGCGTGGACATCCACTAAGAAGCGATTTTTCGAAATTCATCCCCTAAGGGGGTGAAATGGGGTTTACCCACACCGCTGCAGCTATAGGGCTGAAATTTTGATAGTGCATCCCTATAATGGCGTGGACATCCACTAAGAAGCGATTTTTCAAAATTCATACCCTAAGGGGGTGACACGGGGTTTATCCAAACCGCTAAAGTTATAGGGCTGAAATTTTAACAGTGCATCCCTATAATGGCGTGGACATCCGCTATAAGGCGATTTTTCGAAATTTATCCCCTAAGGGGGTGAAATGGGGTTTACCCAAACCGCTGGAGCTATAGGGCTGAAATTTTGACAGTGCATCCCCTTAATGACGTGGACATCCACTAAAAAGCGATTTTTCGAAATTCATCCCCTAATTGGGTGAAATGGGGTTAACCCACACCGCTGAAGCTGGAGGGCTCTAATTTTGACCGTGCATCACTATAATGACGTGGGCATCCACTTAGGGGCGATTGAAATTTATCCCCTAAAGGGGTTAAATGGGGTTAAGCCAAACCGCTATAGCTAAAAGGCTGAAATTTTGACAGTGCATCTCTATAATGACGTGGTCATTTACTAAGAAGCGATTTTTCGAAATTCATCCCCTAAAGCGGTAAAATTTGGTTTACCAAACTACTGGAGCTACAGGGTTGAAATTTGGACAGTGCATCCCTATAATGACATGGACATCCACTAAGAGGCGATTACTCGATATTCATCCCCTAAGGGGATGAAATGGGGTTAACCCAAACCTCTGAAGCTGAAGGGCTGGAATTTTGACAGTGCATCCCTATAATCACGTAGAAATGAATGACTCGAAATTCACTTTATTTAATACTAGCATAAAACCCGCGTGCCTTGCAACGCCTTTAAATAAAAACTGTTTATTATGTGCACTGTTTTCCTTGAAAAGAAAACAAACAAAAAAGTCAGTTGTTATTATCCCTAAAAAAGGTTTATTATAGAGCATTTTTTTAATAAACATGGTAAACAAATTGCTGCGTATATCACCTCTGCTCAACAAATCTGCAAGTTTTGAAGCAGAGATTGGTGTGTATATGTCATCAAGAGAAGTGACAAAGGAATCCTAAATAAAGTAAATTTTGAGTCATTCATTTCCACGTGATTATAAGGATGCACTGTCAAAATTTCAGCCCTTCAGCCCCAGCGGTTTGGGTTAACTCCATTTCACCCCTTTAGGGGATGAATTTCGAAAAATCTATTTATAGTGGATGTCCACGTCATTATAGGGATGCACTGTCAAAATTTCAGCCCTATAGCTCCAGCGGTTTTGGGTTGACCCCATTTCACCCCCTTATGGGATGAATTTCTAAAAATCGCTTCTTAGTGGATGTCCACGCCATTATAGGGATGCACCGTCAAAATTTCAGCCCTATAGCTCCAGCGGTTTGGTAAACCCCATTTCACCCCCTTAGGGGATGAATTTCGAAAAATCGCCTCTTAGTGGATGTCCACGTCATTATAGGGATGCACTGCCAAAATTTCAGCCCTATAGCTCAGGCGGTTTGGGTAAACCCCATTTCCCCCTTTGGGGAACGAATTTCGAAAAATCGCTTGTTAGTGGATGTTCACGTCATTATTGGGATTCACTGTCAAAATTTCAGCCCTATAGCTCCAGCGGTTTTGGGTTGACCCCATTTCACCCCCTTATGGGATGAGTTTCGCAAAATCGCTTGTTAGTGGATGTCCACGTCATTATTGGGATTCACTGTGAAAATTTCAGCCCTATAGCTCCAGCGGTTTGGGTAAACCCCATTTCACCCCCTTAGGGGATGAATTTCGAAAAATCGCCTTTCTGAGATTTGAAACAAATAATTTTAAACCAGAATTGTCTAATCTTTCAATTGGTGGCATTCATAATGTTCTACGATATACATTAGCCGAGATACCAGGCGTAGAGCGTAAAAAATGGTGACAAATCGTACTAATTAATTAATTAAAAAAAAACTAATCAAAATAGCGAAAAACGGAAACTTACTTCCACCTTCTGGGGTATCCATGCATCTACAAAAAAAATTTCAGATTTCTATCTCTTCTAGTTTGGCTACAATGCGTGACGGTACGCACAAGCAGACACACAGATACACAGACACACAGATACACAGACACACAGACACACAGACACACACTTTCCTTTATTAATATAGATTCATTTGTGATTGCTTCATAATTTCTTACATCCACGTAAATAGGCGAACAAACTTAACGAACGTTCGTCAAACCCGAAAATGTCACTTTTCTTGATGACATATACATGCCAATCTACTTTAAAACTTGCAGATTTGTTGAGCAGAGGTGATATTCGCAGCAATTTGTTTACCATATTTATTAAAAAAATGCACTATAATAAACCCTTTTTAGGGATAATAACAGCTGACTTTTTTGTTGGTTTTTTTAAGGAAAACATTGCACATAATAAACAGTTTTTAAAGGCGTTGCAAGGCACGCGGGTTTTATGCTAGTTTGTAATAAAAAATTATTCAATGTTAATTGATTATTTATTTTCTGCCTTAGGGCCGTTTTCACAATCTCCGGTTAAACTTTAACTGCAACAATAACCAGCAGTTAGTTAAAAATGCCGTTTCACAATCTCTAGTTAGAGTCAATCTGTCAGTTGATTTACATCTGGAAGTTAATTTAACCGGACGAATTTCTCCTGGTTAACTAATTTAACTGAAAAATTCACATTGGCGTTGACATTTTGCACTTTACAAGTCGTTGGCTCACTATTACAAGGTTCTATGTTAATTTTAATGAAGCTCAGTAATCAGCCTTTGAAAATTTTGACTTTCGTAAAATGTATATATAGTTGCCCTAACGCTAATGAAACATTATAATATGCTAATATAGAGCTATGATGCTTACTCGATACAAAAAATTGGCTATTCACTTTTTAAATTCCAAAATATTATCAAAATAAAATTTACATAGAACTTTGTGATTACAAAATTCTTATTTATTTATTTAAAACCAGGACTTAGGACTTTGTTCCTCTATATATAAATAACCGACAGCACCGTATCCGTTGCGGGGACGTCCCGCTCGGCCGCCAACGAATCAAAGAAGAAGAAGAAGATATAAATAAAAATAAAATAGTTTATGTCGAAGTATTATTTTTATTAATTTATTATTATAATGCACGGTATACATATAATAAGGTAATGTAATCCGAATGTAAACATTGAGTTGTCATTTCGATCGTGACATCAGTGAAATCGTTCGGGGCTAAACAATTTTATAAATAATTTTTGCGAATTTTATTAAGGTGCAAAGTTGTGATTACTGAATAAAGTATTAAGATAAGAAAAAAATGGTTAAATGTGCTGTTATATGTTGTGAGAATTATAAAAACAAACGATATTGTGTGGTGAAGATGAAATATTTAACATTTACGAAAGAGCAAAATTCATGTGATTTGTGAATCCGAGATTGTGGAAATAAAAGTGATTTAAATGGTCCTACCGCAAAAATACGCTTTGACCACTTTTTAGAGCAGGACTATAAATTAGAAGACTTTCATTTTAAGACCCCAATTGTGAAGAAAACCTTAAGAAAGGAACTATTCCAAGTCAAAAAGAAGAAGAAAGGGCAAATAAAAGATACTAAAGGCAAATTCTGCTGAATAAAAAGGAAATATGAAATAAAATACTTATTTTACTTAAATACTGATTACTAAATTTAGTAATTTAGATTAGTTAGATAATTAGAAGTCATGCGATATTTATCAGAAAAATAAAGTTGCTGCCCATATTCTGTATTTGCTTCCTGCAAAATTTGCCTTTGTTCTCTTTTATTAACTTTTTCTTCTCAAGCATGAGAAACTGGCCAATTTTAACTAGGAATATACCTTCTTTCTTAAGGTTTTCTTCACAATTGGGGTGTTAAAATGAAAGTCTTCTAATCTATAGTCCTGCTCTAAAAAGTGGTCAAAGCGTATTTTTGCGGTAGGACCATTTAAATCACTTTTATTTCCACAATCTCGGATTCACAAATCACATGAATTTTGCTCTTTCGTAAATGTTAAATATTTCATCTTCACCACACAATATCGTTTGTTTTTATAATTCTCACAACATATAACAGCACATTTAACCATTTTTTTCTTATCTTAATACTTTATTCAGTAATCACAACTTTGCACCTTAATAAAATTCGCAAAAATTATTTATAAAATTGTTTAGCCCCGAACGATTTCACTGACGTCACATAAAATTGACATTTCCGGGAATATGTACATTACCTTATATATGTATACCGTGATTATAATGGATTTGTCATGATTCAGTAGTATTAAAAAAACATTATACATGAAATATCTTTATTATCATAAAAGTAAACTTAAAAGTTCAGGAAATTTAAAAAAAAGTTAACATTTAATTTTTAAATATTGCCTCTTAGAACTCTTTGTCAATTGTAGGCATCCATCGATACATAGACCGTATATTATCTATTTTAGTCTTGCATAGTACAGGCCTTTTCAACAGTTTTGGTGCTGTCCCAAAATTTTTTAAAAACACAAATTGTCTAAATCAGTCAAGTTCCCGCAACGCAAAGTGTAACACTGCCCACTTACATAGAATTTTGGCTAAAACAAGTCGATGTTTTTCTGTATAAGCAAAGTCCCATGTTTAACAAACATAGAACCTTGTTATTCTAACAATAAATAAAGATACAATTCCATGGTTCTATGTTTAACATAGAACTTCGTAATTTCTTTTTGCAACGAAAAACAACATAGAACTATGTAAAATTGAATATCTGCTGCCATGAAGTGCTGCCATATAGTAGTAGTTTTTGAAAAAAGATAGATTATCACACGTAGAACCTTGTAGAATTATTAACTCAATAAGTACAAAAATTGTAACATAGAACTTTGTTATAGTGAGCCAACGAAGTGTATATTAATGAAAAGGAACACTTTTGACATTTTATGTACTGTAAATATATGAAAACTAGTACATTTTTACTTTAACTTCAAGTTTGTTAACTCATAGTTGGTGAAAATGAAATTTTTTTACTGGCACTTTACGGTCACAGTTAAATTAACTATCAGTTTAGAAAGGGCCGTTTTCACAATCTCCGGTTAAACTGTCAGTAAACTTCCAGTTACTAAACTGTTAGTTAATTTAACTGTGACCGTAAAGTGCCAGTAAAAAAATTTCATTTTCACCAACTATGAGTTAACAAACTTGAAGTTAAAGTAAAAATGTACTAGTTTTCATATATTTACTGTACATCAAATGTCAAAAGTGTTCCTTTTCATTAAAATACACTTGTAAAGTGCAAAAATGTCAACGCCAATGTGAAACTTTCAGTTAAATTAGTTAACCAGGAGAAATTCGTCCGGTTAAATTAACTTCCAGTTGTAAATTAACTGACAGATTGACTCTAACTAGAGATTGTGAAACGGCATTTTTAACTAACTGCTGGTTATTGTTGCAGTTAAAGTTTAACCGGAGATTTTGAAAACGGCCCCGGTTAACACGAACTCCCACATAACACAAACTCTTTGCCTGAAATTTCCAAGTTCGTGTTAACGAGGTTTTACTGTATGTTAATTAAATTGCCTTCATGTCATACAGATGGTGTATGTCACCTTCTTTTTTAATGCACATTAAGCGCCTAGTGTCAAACAGAAAATACATTTTTAGCGCTGTCTGTCCTGGATTTTACCACTAAGTATATAGCACATACAGGGTGTATTACTGAAAATTTCGAAATGCCTGGCTGTGTATAGGTCTTGGATAGACGTACAAAAAATCGTATGGATGGGGGAGGGGGATCGTAAAGGTTTAGCCGCTAGGGCGTTTTGAATTTTTTGGCTTAGGTTTACATATTACCCTGCGTTTTTGTAACCTTATTATATATGTATTTTCATGAATACGGCAGCAATCTACGTAGAATACCTGTAAAAGTCAAACTTTGAACCCACCAAATTCCAGAAATATGAGTCGTCAAATTTCAAGTCAAAATTTTGTTTTTGTTTTTTTTTTTCATTAAAATTTCAACTTCAACCACCATTTTCTCCAAAAATCGTAGTTAATGAATATATTTTTAACGGAATATAATTTCCTATAAATAATGACCGACTACTTCTATGCTGCGGCCGTTACTTTTGAAGCTATAAGCAATTTTAATGTTACAATTGGTCCTATTTGGTGCTTATTTGGTACTTTTCAACAAAGCTCAGATGGATAAGTACTAAAATAGGACGAAATAGAACCAATACATTGCAGTGCTCGGGTAGTCGGTAGGATATTCTAATCCCAAGTTCCGGTGAGAAGTCTCCTCCCCCCAATCGAGTCTCGAGCTTAGAACCATCAGTGAATAAGTTTATGGCATTCTGAATACTATGTGGTCTATTACTCCATTCACGACAAAGTCCCGCACCTTAAAGTGCCCCGCCCGCCTGATTCCGCTCCAATAACTAGATTCTTTTCTTCTAAAGGCTGCGATAGTCGCGTTTTCTCGGCATATATAGGTGTAGAGCGAAGTGCATAACTGTTATGCTTAACTCCGCACATCTTTGCACTTTCTGTAGTTGGATTAGTACAGTGGACTTATTCAAGGTTGGCCACGACACTAAGACCTCGTACAGGAGTATTGGACGGAAAATCGCTGTATAGATCCATCTTACTATGTTAAGGTAGAGCCCCATTTCTTCCCTATAGATTTTTTGCAAGCGAAAAGCAAAATGCGCTCTTCTGTGCTTTCATTCCAGAGGAGCTTCTTGTCCAGGGTTACTCCCAGATATCCCACTGCGTCCATGCGTCGCAGCAGCTTGTTCACAGGCGCGACCCATAGAAGTGGGGGAAGTATGCTCCTTGGGGGGTACCTTGCCTTTCCTGCCTTGGCTATAAAGACTAATTTTGCCTCCAACTAGGGGAAATATAGTTAATGTGAAGGCACCCGGTATACATGGCCTGCAAGCAGGGCATGATACGAAGCTTCGAATAAAAATTTTTTTGAACAAAAGTTTCATATTTCTCAATCCGTGAGAACAAAGTGTAAGGGAGAACCATAGTGATCCAAGCGACATTTGCATCTTTTTGAGATAATGATGCAAACGCGTTTTTACTTATTGTTAAAAAATAGATGATTTGTTATGGTTATATTTGCAATGAAGTGATGCCTAGTGTACTAGAATAAATAAGAAAAATTGTTTTATTCAAATATATTTATTGGAAAAAAAAGAAAATAGGGTTTTGGAAAAATAGGGTTTTGGAAGCTTAAGGCTAAAGTGGCAGATTGAGATTGTATGGGAATGAGACCCCAGCAAACCAATCTTTAAGATAACCTAACGAATTCGTTACGGAAATTCGTATATTTTTCTCGAATTCGCAAAAGAATTCTGAACAAATTCGGAAAGAAAAATATATGAAGAGGTTGACACGACATCGTTAAAGAAATTCTTTTCGAAATCGTTACGAAATTTAGTAATGATTTAGCAAAGCTTTTTACCCCTAATAAAAGCTTCACATTCATATACGCCATTTACTTTCCGATTTCTGGCCTACTTCGTAAAGAAAATTTGTTACCGGCTTCGACGTGACATTGTTGCGAAGTTATTTTCCGAATTCTTTTCGATTTAGTTTCGACTAATCACCACATAAAAAGCTTTAGTTTTTGTTGTTGTATTGCTTCAGTTTGGTTTGCTGGGACGTTATTAATGTGCTTGGATTAGTATGGCTAGAAAGATTTTATTTTTTTCTGTGCATTCCATTCAAAAAGTAAATAATTGACAAAAATGTCGCTTGGCTCACTATGGTTCTCCCTTACAAGGGTTACCATTATTCACCCCGAGGTGGAAAGGTACCTTTTGCACCTCTATAGATCCTTTAAGCCTCCTCTCTTTTTCAAACCAAGCTTACTACTAGACATTACATCATGACTACCGACATTACGGACTGGTAGCATAAATAAATAGCAATAATTTTTCTTTCTTGGAAGCTAAGCGGATATTAAGGTTATTAGAAAAATAGCTTTCGCCCGCGATTTCACCCGCATAGATTTTCCAGTGCTGCGGCTTTTGGTACCGGCCAGTATTTCGCCCATGGTGCCTTTAAAATTGTTTTTCTTTCGAACAACCATAAATCTGCTGTTGTTGCTGAGTTGATATTATCCATATAGTCATAAAAATCGCTTATAAAAGTTTCCGTGTTTATTACCACCTTATAAACAGCAGTCGGCAGGGGTGGTAGCACGTCAGTTGTTTCAATCGACCTCTCCTTACAATCAACCTCAGGAAATCGTCCATCTCAGAAAATAGAACGTTCTAATTTCCGAGTCCTGTTAATGACTTAAATAAATCCTTTTAACACTGTGGCAATCCTTGCACAATTTTTTTATCATTTCAATTGTAGACCTCAGAGTCTCTATTTAATATCCAGGGTTGTCTTAGTAAATATTGATCGCACTATAGGCAACTCTATCTACGAAAATCGGACCTAAAATGTGATCAAGTTTTATTTAGGCAACCCTCGAAAAAGTGAAAAGCAACCTAAAAGGTGGTCTAAACAGTAATTGAAGTAGCCGTTTCCGAGATTAACCGGGGCAAAAATACTTAAAATTGTTTTAATATCATGTAAATAATCACATAAGCGTAAAAGATGACAATTATTTTGAAATCACCGACAGACACTCCAATTATACTAATATAGATTTCCACTCACATAAACTTCAATCTATTTTATTCTTTTGACAGTCATGTTTACTTTAAAGAATACCATTTTTCTAGTTCCAGCCGTATCCTTGACTACATGCATGGAACAGCCGTCAGAGATGCTATTGAAATGGGCCGAGAAAATGTTGCGTGCGAAGCCAAATTCAATGAATGTCCATGGCCTGAGGCTCAAATCAAGGAATTTTTAGTTGACATCCTTGATAAAATGTAAATTATATTGTTTAGGTTTTTTGTTGTAGTAAAGATAATTTCAACAAAATTTTGTATATAACTTATTAATTTTAATTTACTTTACTTTTAACATTTTACTTTTAAGTATAGTTTGTACGTCTAAGCACGCCAATCACCAATATTTAGGTTAGATATTTTAAGAACACACTTAAAAGTTTGATTAAAAACAACAACAATTAAAATGCTTTTTTTATTATAATTTTATTGAAAACCCGCAACGGACGTAAGCTTAAGTGAACCGTCTAAACAAATTTTCGTTTTTTTTATGTGAAAGACTAAAGTGTCAGGATAGGCCCTTCATACCGTTAACAATCTATTTTTTCTTCGTATAGAGTGCAATGTCGAACAGCCGCTCTAGTCGGGGAGGAAGAATTGCCACAACCTACCCGCGATATTTTTCAGTCCACCAACTCATAAGGAAGGCTATGATAGGAGGAGTCCGGAATGTAAAGAGGGAAGAAGAAAGAAGGACAATTATGTAGGTGTCAGCCTCCGCGCCATTTGTCACTTCAAGCGTCAGCCATGATAAGGCCCAATACTAACGCTAGAACATTTTTCTCTATTTCAATACGCTCGAGAACAGACAGATAATACGAATCCCGACATTTGCTTACAAGTTTGAGAAATTTGCATTGTGAGAGCAATGTATTTTTTTAAGTCCTTCAATGTTTAATTTTATTTTTTCGGATAATTTTATGCATTTAGCTTCTAGAAAAATTTCGAGCTTCCATGTATCTATGTACCACTAAATGAAAAGAAATTGAGTATACCCGAAATGTTATCTTAAATGATAAAAAGTAATAAATAAAACTACTCGCTCATCAAAACATTAGTTTGATTTTTTTTGCATCATTATCTTGCCCTATCAGTTACCGAGGCTCGAGACGTCGCCAAAAACCGGCAAGCATGGAAACGAATCGTGAATAGAGTTCGAGACTCAGCGGCACCGACAGCAGCGTATCCGTTGCGGGGACGTCCCGGTCGGACCGCCAGCTAACGGATCAAAGAAGAAGAAGAAAGTCCTAAAAAAGTTGAGTGTGGCCAATTCGGGACAAGCTTTTGACAGTAGCTGCGAACCATGACATACCATGACATATATTGTTTACAATGACATGCAATGTTAAAAAGAATATAGAACGGGTATGGCAATGGGAGCACTCTATGCTCCTTTTGGAGCGCTCCAAGATGGCTCTTGGAGCACTCCTTTTTCCCACTGGGTTTTCGTTTGATTAATGAGGGCACTACAGTCACATGTATAGATTCTTTTAAATGTAGTGACATTCCGCGCATCTACCCCAGCTAAGCTCTTAAAAGTGTTTAAAAGCTCGGACAAAGCTCCATTTAACTCTTCCTATCAAAAACTCTACAAGCGATCCCGAAAGACGTTACCAACTGGAACGGGAGTACTCCCAATTACACCGGGAGGTAAAGAGAAGTGTCCGGCGTGATAAAAGGCAGCAGATAAATGAGCTCGCAGAAAAAGCGGAAAACGCGGCAAACACAGGCAACAGTAAGGTGCTGTACCAAATTACTAAACAGCTCACGGGAAAGCACTCTACTAAAAAGCATGCCGTTAAGAGTGCGGATGGAAGGCTGCTGTGCAGCGACGAGGAGCAGCTCCAAAGATGGAGAGATTACTTCTTCGCCGCCCTGAATGGTTCATTTACACAGGAACCTCAGGAAACCAGCAACAATGCACAGCCTATAAGAATCACCACCCGAGCCCCATCCAAGACGGAAATAGTAACCGCAATTCATGCGATGGCCAATGGTAAAGCAGCTGGGAAAGATGGCATCCCGCCAGAATTGTTGAAAGCCGATTCAAACCTCATAGCAGATGCGCTTCAACCAATCCTGGAAATAGCATGGAACACCTGTACCTTTCCGGAGGATTGGACGGAAGGTATCATAGTCAAAATACCAAAAAAGGGGGACCTAACAATATGCGACAACTGGAGAGGCATCTGTTTACTATCTACAGTGGGCAAAATTTTGTCCCATATATTACTATCTAGGATAAGTGAGGCAGTAGACCGAACGCTTAGGAGGCAGCAGGCCGGATTCAGGAAGGGCCGCTCATGTATTGATCATATCAACACCTTACGAATAATAGTGGAGCAGTCTACTGAATTCCGATCCCCCCTTTACCTTGCTTTCGTAGATTATGAGAAAGCGTTCGACACGGTCAATAGGAGCTTTATATGGCAGGCACTACGGCGACGGGGACTGCCTGATAAAATAATAGAATTGATAAAAGCCCTATATAACAATTCCAAATGCAGAGTTCTCCATAATGGAAAATTATCCGACAGCTTCGAGGTGAGCTCAGGAGTACGACAAGGATGCCTACTCTCGCCTTTACTATTTCTTATAGTAATAAATGACATCCTTGTCGGCGCTCTAGATAGTAGAATAGGCGGCATACAATGGGGTTTGTTAGACCGCCTTAAGAATCTCGACTACGCAGATGATATCTGTTTGCTGGCCCACAGACACCAGGACCTCAAAAACATGATTAACAATTTGTCAACAGAAAGTAGTCCAGCAGGCTTAAGGCTACATCCAACTAAAACTAAAGAAATGCGGATAAATGCAAACACCATTGAACGGACTGCGCTGAATAACCGTGACGTGGAACTGGTAGATAAATTCTGCTACCTCGGTACTATTATTACCGAAAATGGCGGTGCAGAAGAAGATGTCAGTTCCAGAATAAATAAAGCACGAGGCGCATATGCATGCCTGTTCCGCATATGGAGATCAACGGAGATCTCAACTAACACCAAATTGCGGCTGTTCAACTCCAACGTTAAGGCAGTTCTTTTGTATGGTTGCGAAACATGGAAAGTCACCCAATTCATCACAGGGCGCCTACAAGTCTTCGTCAACAGATGCCTGCGTCGTATCCTAAAAATCCGCTGGCAGGATAGAATTTCAAACGAAGAACTATGGCGCCGTGCCGGCCAAGAAAGGATAGACGACCAAACCGACGAAGGAAATGGAATTGGGTTGGCCACACCTTGCGACGCGAAAACGAAAATCTAGCCAAACAGGCCCTCGACTGGAATCCGCAAGGATCCCGTCGAGTTGGAAGACCTAGGACAACGTGGAGGAGAACCCTACTAGCAGAAGCCGCAACAACTGGGAGATCCTGGTCGGAGCTGAGAGCTGTCGCGCAAAACAGAGTCCGCTGGAGGGCAACTGTTTCCGCCCTATGTCCCATGAGGGATTAAAGGAGCACAATGAAAAAATGATCAAATCACTTGTTGCCATTTAATCAGTCGCGACTGCGTATTGCTACAGGGAGGTGTATTTTTCTGGGACTTCAATGATTAATTAAAAAATTTACAAATTATGAATGAAAAGCGCCCCTTTTTATACATTTTTTTATTTTAAGGTTTTTGTATTTTACACATACACATTTTACAGAAATAATTTGTAGCAATTTCTACTAATTAATACGAAATTTCTGTTTTTATCACTTTGATTACTAGATTGTTGACGTTTTCCGCCATGTATGCGCGCTTCTGCCTGGGTAGGTTGTGCTGCTTGCGACTGCGGAGAACTATCGTTTTATGAATGAAAAAGCTCATGTATTCAAAAGAAATTTTGTCAGACTTTTTATTAAATTATTTTAAATTTAGGGATGATAAATATTTCGCATAATTATAGTAAAATTATGCTTATTATGATGAATAAGCTGGCTTGGTTGAGCATGGGTCTTACATGTATTTAAAAGCTCTGTTCAACACATATAAAGATAAATTAACTTTATTCATTTCTCAAGCGCTCATCCCTTCCCAAATTATTTTGTTGCGTTTTTTCTGTGTCCGAAGTGTTGTAGTTGCCGTTTCAACTAAAAAGAGGGGAAATGATAGAACATAATTTATAAAATTTGGCAACGAGGTGCGCAGAACTGCTCAAATTTTTTGTGTCACGGAGTTTGAAAAAATCTATACCCCAAAACATATGGCCGATTATATTCATCCGGTTCATGGCCAATTTATGACTTTTCAAATGAATTTTTATTAATTCCGAATGAAGTTTTTTGCATTGCTCCACTTCGACTAACTTAACTTTGAAGAAATCGTCGAAATTTGTAAAATTCAACTAACTTCATGTGCTTCGTCAGCTTTAGGCGACATCTATGGCCAAAAATGAACTAGAAGCTTAGTTTCTGCTACCCATCCATTTCCGGTTATTTTAACTCCTTGTATAGTCTTCCTGACATTACTAATGGAACACGATTTTTGACAATTACTAGTAAAATATGACCTCAAAGTAATTGTTTATTTTAACAGAGAGAATTAATGTGTGCTTTTAGAGTTTATTTTGATATAAAAGTTGTATAATATAATACTTATATATTTTATATAGCAAAATATGGAAAGGAATTTATGTATTTTGTTTATTTTCTTTAAGACATATTTTTAAATACATAAACTCAACCTTCAAAAAGGAAAAGCCATCTATTTTTGAGTAGTTAAAGCTTTGGAAAACCTGGTGGAAATTTAATGCGTAACCTGCCCAAAAAGAAGAACAAGGGTAGTTATTTATTTCTTATTTATGGATGGCAGCTAGTCGCACCCATTGATTATATACTAAGTAGATATGAACAAACGCGAATCAAATTAACTTCAGGTTACGGCACCACGAGCTGGGGGCGCTAATATCGCAGGGTTTTATGCTCCGCTATATACATATGGTTAGTTTCCGAAATAAACTTTTTCTGGTTTATGTGAAAGCCCTTTGCGCATTTGAAAACAAAATCAGAAGCTACGGCTTTGGGTTTAGTGGCTGCGAATCTAAAAACAGATTCCTATGCGCTTTTTCCTATTGTTTTGTTAGGGAAGGGCAAAGAGGATGAAAAAATGATGATGATTTCGTAGCTGATGCGTGAAATTTTACAATGAGGGAATGAAATGAATGGGCGAGATAATTTTAATGGGAAATTTGGCATCAAGGGTTTTTTATTATGTTGAAAAAATTGAAATGGGTTTTCAGGGATTATTCCATTTTTTTTTAAATGAGTTTTGAATGACAAATAGAATTCGTAGAAATTAGTAATTTTTACGGATAATTGTACTACTATTGAGATATATAAATAATTTCTATTTATGTGGCATGGTGAACCTTTTATACGTAGATGTCAATGAACCTTGCGTTTGATCTATGAGGTGTTATATGGTTTCAACAACACCGGCTGTTTGTTCTATTTATTAACGAAGGGGAGGTATATGTAGTGGGCCTGCAATAGGCCGAGTTTGCTGTCTTGGGAAAAAAGGTGCTAGGTAAAAGCGGTAAAAATTAGCGAGGGCTGCAAATACTACCGTGGCTTGAAGGGTCTCTAGAGGAGCAAAAGGGTGCTATCGCCAATGCACCTTCTTCGCTTTGCACCTTCTCCAGCCAAGGCAAGCTAGTTTTTGGGGCACCTGCAATACAGGTTCGCGCCACGCAACCGTCAAAAACAATTAAATATATAGTATTTTATTACAACAAAAACTAGGGATTTATAACGAGTTAAAATAAATTGAGAGGACTATTAAACAAATTATTGTAATTACAACCAGACGCATTTTGATAAAGACTAATCCGAGGCTGAAGCTCTGTTAATTTATTTTTTCCAAAGATGAAAGAATAATAATATTAATAATGTTACAATATTGCTAACTAAATATCTAGGTAGCCGGATGCTCCCGAAGTATCGAGGTCATTGATGGTGGCTTGTGCCGTAAGGCTCGTGAGCTTTTGGTTGGGGTCATGTGTCGTATGGGTTGTGGCCGTGGGAACATAACTTCTGCCCAGATATACGAGTTATGTTCAATACAATTCCATAAGGCGGAATGTAGGACTTGTAGATTGTAGAGGGCCGCCTGCTGAAGGAGGAACTTGCATCTCTTCAGGAATCTGATAATTGATAAGCATTGCATTGATAAGCTTGTTTGGCGATTTGGAATATGTGATTACTCCATCGCAGATCTGGGACCTTATTTTCTATTGCAATATTGTTATTTTTTTTCCGAAACTGCCGAAACCGTATTTTATATTATACAATATTGACATTTATTTTACATGAAAATTTAACAATATTGGTAAATTTTTACTTGCCAGCTGCTTCGTCTTCTAATCGGATTTAACAATATTGTAATACGGAATGCCACTGAAGATTAAATTACGTCTAAAAGTACGAATCCACCAAAGGCATTTTCTCTTGACGTGATAATGACGTAAAAAGATGATGTTCCAAATGTGCATAGCTGCGATATGCACTTTCTTCGTGACGTCATTTTGCCGGCGAGCAAATGTTTGTTTGCTTTGGTTGATTTGTATATTAAGATGTTAAGAGATGAGTCAGCTATTAGATTCTTTTTGCCACTGAGATAAAGGGAAGGATGGTACAATTTTTTCGAGGGATGAGAGTTCACACTCTATTAGACAAGGTCTTGCCCGTTCTTGTCTTATATTGACGAAGGCGTACTACCTTAATTGAATGGCCCGTACTACCTTAATTGAATGGCCAGAAATAAAGCTCTCAAACCAGTTCTTTAGTATTGCGATGTGCGTTAATTTTACAGTTTTACAGAAAGCGTCGAATTTTCCACCTGTGCAAAGGAATTTGCACGCATAACTCTGCGCTCAAGTTTCTGCAAAAATGTATGCAGTTTTAAAAAGAGGCGGCTTTTCTATCCACTCAATCAACTCAATAATTTTTAAAGCTACAACTTTTAAGAAAATGACCAGCATTTAATAAAAAATTCACCTTTGAACCAAAAAAAATAGTAAAACTGAATGAAAATATTGTAGATATGTATTAAAGAACTTGTTAAGAAACTGGCTGATGTGCATTTAGTGTTTAATGGTGGGTTAACACGAAAGAGGGTTTTGCCCGTCTTACTTTGATGTTTGAATGAAATGGCCGGCGGAATCCTTGTGCGGACAATGTCGACGGAATGTTTTTGCGCACATTTCCTGCGGCTTTCCTTTGTTTCACAGATAAAACTCAATGGGAAATCTTATGAATAGCTAGCTGTAAGGCTCACATGCCCAGCTACCTAGTAAGATGAATATTGAATATCACGAAGGCCTTTAAATTAACGGTTAATTTATACATACTAAAAAAGCTGGTCGTCCGAAGCAAGAGCATGTGAGCCCTCATCATTCTTATAGCTACACAATATGTGTACATCTCTCTTCTTGAAGTTTGGCTCTCGTTGCAACCTGAACATCAAGAATTCCAACTTGTTTGCAACAACTGAGTTTTTGTGTCGACGGACCCGCCACTAATTATAGGTTTTCATGGCAGGCTTCCAGTTGAATAATGAATCCAGACTGGTTTGTTCTTAATAATTTAAATTATTTTTATTTCCAATTGGATTATTTTCATTAATTTTTAAAATTTGATACTATCAGAAGTAAGCAAAAGGGTAGTTTTATTGAAGCTACCATAATTAAATGAACGGGTGGTGGAGTGGGATATTCATATACATGTACATATATATAAAATTCTTAGAATTTTAGATAATTATTTACTTTATCACCGCACTCCCGCAGGAGGTAGGCTTTGTAAGGGGTTGACCAGAGCATGTTGCTTTTGGAATTAGCCGTTGGTCACCGGTCTGTTATTCAGGGTTAAAATTTTGTAAAAGTAATTTTTATAAAAAATAGCAGTTTAATTCTCCCACCAAAAACTCACCGCATTTTTGGAGTATTGCGCGAACTTTTGCGTCTGATAAAGTAAACAATTACCCTTAATACAAACATTTTAAAAAATCTTTCAAAATCGGAACTCTTCTTTTTTCATTGACGACTACCACTCTTGAGAAATATGAAGTAGGGATTTTAACGAAAGTTTTTTATTGTTTTCTATTATTGCACGCAAATATGTATACATATATTCACATTTTCAAATAGTATGCTCAATTTGCTCTAAAAGCAATAATAAAATCAATACAAAAAAACTAGAATTTTGTTAAAAACAAACTTATTTAATTTTTCTCAAAATAAAAAAAACACGATGCTAAATTTCCCATTAAATCTCTCTTCCCATTCTTAATTTCTTCATTCATAAATTTCAGCCACCGGCCAAGAAATCATCGTAGTTTCAGCCCACCCACCCCCTTCCAAATCAAAACAAAAGGAATGCCGCACAGGAATCTATTTTTAGATCCGAAACTTTTGTTTTTTTCTTCCAACATGCGTCAAGGGCTTTGAAATGCTTTTTTAAATTCAGGCGCAAACCCGCTTTTTTATGTTTTACTAAAAAATAGCAAAATTAAAAAAATTGATATTAATATTATTAAACTAATGTTGTAAACCCATTCCCATTAATTTTAGAGGTTTACAACAGAAATTCGCAGCCCTAAAACTTAATTCAGTGTAACTAGCGCCATCTAACAAGACAACCTGAAAGATGTTTGTCCATATCTACGTACTCTATAATTAATGTCGCACCAATCCTTGCAACGCATTAAAATTCGCCTGCAAATATGTCACTTCGCTAAAGAAGGCGTAAGGGTTGATTTGGGTTGTGGCTATTGGATGGATGGATAGCAAATTCGTCCAACATATTCAGCGGTGTTCCACATTTCGATTTTTATGAAATTGATACTCGAAATCGAAATTAGGTTTTCTACATTTCGATTAATTCCATGTATGTGAAATAGAAATTCCAAATCGAAATTAGATGTTCCACATTTCGGTTAAATCGAAATGTCAATGGAAATGAAACCGTTTCAGTTGTTGTTTGTGATTTGAAAGTGGAATAGCAGGAGAAGCGCTGTGATTTATTTTAAAATGTAAATATTTGTAATTTATTTACAAAGGTAACAATTTATTTAAGAAAATATTTTAATAAATGTATCAATAGCAGAAATAATCCCGAAATAGTAAGAAGATATACAAAAAAAGCAAATTAATTGTTGAGGACCTTTGGAAAGAGTTAGCCCCAAAAACTTTATGCAAAGGGTTCTTTTATGTTTTTAAAAAACTGAATAAATTATTATTTTTTAAATTTATATTCAACTTTTCGTATAACAAATTTAGTTTATAAACTATTAGCTATTTCATCTCTGACCCTAACAGCATCCCTTCTCTGTTCTTCAACATTTTCTGGGTCGATAACTTCTATATCTGCATACTGCATTTGTGATGGATGTTACTTCATAATCTAGTTTAAGATGCCTGCAGATATTATGAAGTGCAAGGCAAATGTGTACTATTTGTACAGCTTATATTGATTGTGCAGATATAAATAATTCAAAAGGAATCAAAAAGATTCATAGGATTTGATTTATCCCTTTAAAATCTTTTTTAATTTTTGCCTTTCTTTGAAGCTCTCTTTTTTCAATTACCGCAGCTATTAACACAAAATCCATTGTTTGGGGCACAAAATATTTAATTTTTTTTTAACTCGGCCACAAACTATGCTCAAAATAAATAAAAATTTTAAGTCTCAACCAAAATAATATATTTTCGAAAGTGATTTCGAACAAACGAAATTCACTCGGAATTCAGAACATCAATTTTGAATTCGAGTGAAATTGAATTCCGATTTCGATTGCATTTCACTCGATTTGTGGAACACCGCTGATTAGAGGCGCCATTTTAGATTTATAAAATTAATTGTTATTTGTGAACTTAAAACCCCCAGATACCGATTTTCAATTGCGAAATTAGGCCGCCAGCTTGGAAGCGCATACTTTTCAAAATTGTTGAAGCTAATAAAAACGTATTAAAATTAAGATATAAATTATTGTTCAAATTAAAGATTGTGCAAATATTAAGCCGCGTCTCCACCAACCGAACATGTTCGCCGAACAGTGTTCGACAGACATTTGTGATGTCCGCCGAACATTGTTCGGTGTTGTAGCGAACATTGACCATGTTTACGCGAAGATTTTTAAGCTTATAACATCGTTATCAGTAGTAATTTTAAAAGCGTTTACGCGCAAATAGTTTGGTTCGTGTCACTGCTATCCGTAGTAGTTTTAAGAACGTTTACGCGCGTTAAAACCAGCAGATATCAGTTTTTAAAGTACCTACTTAGATCTAATATAAACTGTCAAGCTGACAGTCAAATAAATAAATAAATAGATTGGAAGAAGTTTAACTAAATTTTATCATTAAATGAACATAAATCGAGAAGTATTAATCCTCATAAACCATCATAGGCAAGTTCTGCAGCGTTTATTACGTAAACGCGATGAAAGAACTTTCCTTTCCTTTCAATAGCTATCAGTTCGACAAACATTTTCAGTAGCTTCACAAATCAATGTTCGCTACAACACCGAACAATGTTCGGCGGACATCACAAATGTCTGTCGAACACTGTTCGGCGAACATGTTCGGTTGGTGGAGACGCGGCTTTAGAGTGCAGAAGTGGCTAGTTTTTACACTATTGTTTACAATCTCGCTCTTCTTATTGAAACTGGAAAGGCTATTCATAGCACAATCTTATCCGCTGAACCATTACCACAGCCAGACCTTTCTCGTAACATTGCTGGAAAAAATTCAAATAACTACAGATAGTAAGGCAGGCAAATGCAACAACGAAATGACGGATCTGTTCGCAAAAGTCTCCGGGTGTCTCGATAAGCTCGCTACTTTCGACACTCAATCATCCAGCTGAAAAAATACCTAAAGGCGCATTTTAGTTTTCTGGAAGCAGAATTGGCGAAGGTAAAGTCTCTGTCGGTGGTGGACAAATAACGATTCGACCCCTGATCCAGTCCTAGACCAACCGACAATATCTCTCTCTCAGATGATTTAGAGAAAGCTCAATTGCGTGACGACTGGATTGCAACCAAACCTACAGCTGTGGGGATAACTTTACCCTTGGCCCTCTTAATCTTGCAAACTTCAACTCCACTTGCAAACCCGAGCGATCTCGTCCAGGCCATGTCTCTGCTGCACCCTGTACTCACCTGGACAGACAATCAGAAAATTCGGAACAACATGGTCATAAGATGAATGGAACAGCAGACTAAAAAGGATAATTATTGATGCAAACAAGCTGAACACTAGAGTACATAAAGTGGCAAATAAGAACAAAAAACAACAAGCCTATCAGATAGCAATGGCTGCTCTCAACCAAATGTCAGACACCTTCAGATGGTAGAACTTAACCCTCTGCCGTTCGAGTAATTTTTTAAGTATAAGAACTAAAAAAGCTAAATCTAAAATAGTGTTATTATAAAGAAAAATCATGTAAAATATCGAATGTACTAGTGCAACCTGCAATACCTCCTAAAAGCACTCCTACTAACTGTAGATCGTATAGGACCAATAATGCATCCAGTATATATAATATAGCTAATAATAATAATAATAATAATGAAAGAACCAATACTAACACCATTCCCACTGCTTCTAACTCAGTTCAGAGCCTGAACACACCGATCCCTTAAACAATGTAACACAATATGCCATAACAACATTAAAACTAACAATCCTTTTCCTAACTTCTCTCGGAGCCACATCCTTGTCGGCGGTCGTTCCTACGCTGATGTTAATGAGATCTCAACACAACCGCAGTCAAACCAGGACCAGCCTCATTGTCTCGATCCAACAGGAAGGCCTTCGCACGGATCATAGTGCCCTGCTCGAATTGTACACTAGGTACCATGAGCATTGTGAAATCAATTCCCAACAAGTTACCAAGGATTTCTCCGTTTATGCTGCTTATGTAAGATCTTTACATGTGTCCCGGCTGCATAAAGCCGTGATACGATGAACAGATATTACCGCCCGTAACTAGTTACTTCCCTAAAGGCCCCCATACACGGTCAAATTGGCTGTACAACCAGATTTTCATCAAACCTATAAGCGCAATGTATTTTGATCGGCCGACCGGCCCACAATCGATAGTTTTGGTTGTACAACCGCACTTCGCTGTACAACCAATTGGACCGTGTTAAGGCCCCCATAACGGCCGATCCCACCCAGTGTCTTCTCCTCAAGCCTAACCCACCTGAGGTTGTAAGAATCTTTTACCACAATTGAAGTGGCATGACAACTAAACTTAATAATCTCTACATTGACTCTAAATCGTGTAGCTATAATATCTTGTACTGACCGAAACAGCTGGACAATCCACAGATGCGAAAGCGACTACAGTTCCACTGATTTCACCAGAGGGGGTGGAGTCGTTATAGCTGTCCAACACTCTTTAAATAGTGAATTGATCAAGATGTTCAAAATCTTTTGAACGTCTTCATACGAATCAAATCCGACCCGGGACCAGTTCACGCAATTCGACGTCGACTGAAAACGACACATTAAATGTCGTTTTGGGTTCACGCAAGTCGACGTTTTATGTTTGTCGTTTTAAAAGTGTCGTTAATCTAAAGTTGGTGTCGAATTTTGCTTTTAGTGTGTTAAAAAACTAGTTGTGGTACCAATTAACTGAAAAATTAAATTCAAACGGATCGAAGATATAAAGTATGTTACACTTCAATTAGCGACAACAAAAAAATCAACATTTTTATCTCCTGAAGCACACATTCATTATTCTTGAAGAAGAACTGCATGAGAAGAAATAATTTCACACAAAACTTCTTGCAGTTCTGAACGCGCAAAATACAATAGAAAAAGATAAACTGCGGGATAGTCGAAGAAAAAATAAAACTGCTCCTAGAGAGTTCAGTTAGAAAAACCACGATGTAGAAAAATAAATACAGAGTTAAGTTTTTCAAATGTTATTATGAATTTGTTATGTTAATATTATGTGTAACTCTTCCCGCTTATGGACAATGTCAAAAGTAATAGTACCTATTATTAGCGGTTCCATGAAATTTTGCATACTTTTTGGGGGTAATTATTTTGTGACATTCGACGCGTCGACTTACGTGAACCCAAATTCAACGTCGTTGAAACTAATATCGTTTTCATAAAGCGTCGACGTCGAGTATCGAATTGCGTGAACTGGCTCCTGAAGCATGTATTCATCGGTTCGTTCTATATCCTATATCCGACGAATCCAATTATGACGATCTATTGCATATAGTGGAGGAAGTTAACGGTACACTTTGTGGTAATGACGTCATATTTATCCTAGGTGATTTCAACTGACCGAATATCTCTTTCGTCCCCGACGAGGAAGATAATAATTTCCTTCCTATTAATGCCGTCAATATAAAACTTATCAACACTTTTTACCAAATTATCGGGCAACCAAATTCTTGTGATAAATGGCTAGACCTGATCTTCACCAATTCATACGAGGAGGTGAATATTCTACTCGTTTCGGATGACGAAAACCTATTTACTAACTCTACCCACCACTCCGCATGGACCCTCGAATTCAATTCATCAATCCCCAAGCATCATACATAACAATGCAATTGTTTACGATTTTAAGAATGCGGACTTGGACAATATTGGCTTAGAATTACCCCTAGTCGACTGGGAATATAGGCTATCTAGTAATGATCTTGACGTGATAGTTTCATGCTTCTATTCTATCATTTTCAACGACAAATATTTACCCAAAATTAAAAAACGGGATAGAGTATCTGAAATTTTTTTTGGTTTAATGACCGAAATATGGCCAATCTAACATAGCTTCTTTTTATGTTTTCTCTTTAGTCCGGGGAAATTAGCATTTTGAGGAGACAAAACACTCCAAAAGGGCTCAAAATGTTGACAATAAAATGTTGACAAGCTACAACAAAAATATTGACCCGAATAACCCTTTGAAAGCTATTCAAGGTCAAAGTTATCAAAATCCCTCTTAGTCCAAAATTTCACTGAAAAACTGGTATTTTGGGAAAAAAATTTGATTAGTTAGTACGAAACTTTGTTGCCTACAAACGCTCTCTTGTCATTTTTACGAAAACTTAACTCTTTCGAAGTTATTCAAAGTCAAAGTTGGCAAAAATCACTTTTTGGCCAAAAAATCACTCAAAAACTGTTTTTTTTCTCGAAAATTGTATTTTGTAGGCAGCAAAGAAAAAAATTTCAAAATTTTTTAAATAAGTTATTTCCATGCGAAATTTAATTCTCTACAAAAAATTCCATATAAAGAATATCGACATTTTGCTTCGTTTGCGAGATACATTGCAAAAACAAAAAAGGGTCCATTTTGACCCCTATCTCCAATTTCCACCCTCTAATTTAATAGCACTCCGCAGTTTTTTCTTCTTGAGTGACCCATTAAACGATTCCTGCAATAAAAATCCGTGAACGTCTTAGTTCCTTTCTATATGACATAATCAATAGACTAACAACACATATCGTCACCCATATGTCAGAGACGCGAAAGTGCAAATTTTTCACTCTCGCGCTAATAGGGTTTTGTAATACAAAATGGTACAAAGATGCCATGCCAGAAGTACGACTGTGGGTTTATTATATCTTCTTCTTCTTTAACGGCTCTACAACTGGGATCCGGTCCTGGCCTCGCGCAACTGTTCTCTCCACCGGTCCCGATTCTGAGCCGATGTCATCCAGTTTGGCATCCCTAAACTCTGAGCGTCCTGGTCCACGCCATCCTTCCAGCGAAGGTTGGGCCTCCCTTGCTGTCGCACCCCATAGGTCTTACCGCAGAGAACTTTCCGAGCAGGCTCATCTTCACTCATACGAGCTAGATGCCCTGCCCACCGGAGCCTACCGAGCTTTATTTTCTTCACAACATCTATGTCGCGATAGCGCTCGTAGATCTCGTCATTGTAGAGTCTCCGGAATCGTCCTTCCTCACATACGGGGCCAACAATCCTCCGAAGTATTTTCCTCTCAAACACGCCCAAGAGGTTTGAGTGCTTTTTGCTAAGCACCCGGGTTTCGGATGCATATGTGAGAACGGGTAAGACCATCGTCTTATATAGTAAAAGTTTAGACGTTATGGTTAGATATTTGGATTTGAAGAGCCTTAGGCTTTGTTGGCTTTTTGCAGTCGCGCGCGTATTTCTGGTTCCATGCTATTGTCGGCTGCTACTATTGACCCAAGGTAGGTAAATGATTTTACCACGTCAAACTCGTGTTCCGCTACCTTGATTGTGGGACCAATGTTAGGTGTTCTTCAGGACGAGGCCACCATGTACTTTGTTTTGCTTTCGTTAATGTGCAGTCCCAGATTTCCTGCCGCTTGCTCAATCTGAGTGAAAGCTTCTTGTACAGCTGTTGTTGTTCTTCCAATGATGTCAATGTCGTCTGCGTAAGCCAGTAATTGGGTGGACTTGTGGAGGATTGTACCCCTTGATGTCACGCCCGAATCTCGGATCACTTTCTCCAACGCCAGGTTGAAAAGGAGGCAGGCCAGACCGTCCCCTTGTCGGAGTCCATTATAGATGTTGATTGGTCTGGACAGTGTTCCGGATACCTTTACTTGGCTTGACACATTGATCATGGTCAGCCTACATAGTTTTGTCAGTTTGTTGGGGATGCCGAATTCTCTCATGGCTTTGTAGAGTTCTACCCTGGCTATGCTATCATAGGCGGCTTTAAAGTCTAAGAGGTGTTGAATTGAGTTTTGAAACTCTAGACATTTTTCCATAGCCTGCCTCAAGGTGAAAATCTGATCAGATGTTTCTGGCGTATGGGGCCATCCTGTTTTGTAGGATAGCGGAGAATATCTTATACACGGTACTCAACAACGTTATACCGCGATAATTAGTGCACGCTGTGATATCTCCTTTTTTGTGTACCGGACAGAGGGTGCCTTTTCTCCAGTCTTCTGGCATCACTTCCTGCTCCCATACTTGCACAATTAATTCATGAACCGCTTGGTATAATGTAGGCCCTCCATATTTAACCAGCTCCGCTGCGATGCCGTCTGCACCCGAGGCCTTGTTGTTTTTGAGCCGGCAGATGGCTCTGCTAACTTCTTCTATGCTTGGTGGCGGCAGCATAGCATTGTCATCAGATATTGGTGGAGCCTCCGAATCTTCAGTTAGCTCGCCATTTAGCAATTCATGAAAGTGCTCTTCCCATCGCTCCAAGATGCCTTTAAGATCGGTGATCAGATTCCCTTCTTTGTCCTTGCAGTATGTGAAACGTGGTGTGAATTGCGTCATACTGCGGACTCCTTGGTAGAACTCCCGCGCCTGGTGCGGCCGTCGTTCTCTGTACTGTTCTAGCTCACAGACGAGATTTTTTTCCCAGGCTTCCTTTTTTCGTCTGTGAATTCTCTTTTCTTCTTTTCTGAGCTCTTTATAGTTCTCTTCGCGTGCCCGTGTTCTCTGAGATTGCTGCATGGCTCGGTACGCAGCATTCTTACGTTCAGTTGCCAGCTTGCATTCATTATCGAACCAGTCGTTCCGATCTTTACGACTTCTGCCTAAGATGGAATCAGCAGTACTAATGACAGTATTTTTAAGGCGTGTCCAGTTCTCGTCGACGCCCGGCATCTCATCCCCAGGACTTAGGGCGAGTTCTAATGCATGACCGTAGCTGTTTCTGGCCATTTCATTGCGTAGTGCAGCTGTATTGATTCGAGCCTGATCAGCGGATACAAAGCTTTTCAGCGTTGTAATGCGCTCTCGGAGCACCATACCAAAAAGATAGTGATCCGAGTCGAAGTTGGCACCTCGGTACGTTCGTACCGTCATCAGACCCGAAAGGTGGCGGCGGTCTATCAACACATGATCTATTTGGTTGCGAGTGGCTCCATCAGGAGATACCCAGGTGGCTTTATGGATATCTTTACGCGCAAATCTAGTACTTGCAACGACCAAGTTCTTACTTGCTGCCATCTCTACAACTCGCTGTCCATTGTCATTAGTGTTTTCATGCAAGCTGTGGTTGCCGACATATTGCCTGTATATGGGCTCCCGGCCTACTTTGGCGTTCAGATCTCCCAGTATGATTTTTACATCATAACTGGGGCAGGCATTAAGTTCCCGTTCAACTAATTCGAAGAATTCTTCTTTATCATCATCCGGGAACTCTTGTGTAGGTGCGTGAACGTTTATGAGGCTGATGTTCTTAAATTTACCTCGCACACGAAGGGAGCATAGCCTTTCGTTTATTGCTTTAAAGCCGATAATGGTAGACTTCATTCTTTTGCTAACCATAAAACCTACTCCTAGAACATGGTGTTTTGTATGACAGCTGTAATATACGTCATACTCTGGTTTTTGCAAAACACCATTCCCTGTCCACCTCATCTCCTGAATGGCGGTAATGTCAGCTTTATACTTTGACAGGGTATCGGCTAGATATTTTGAAGCTCGAGTTCTGTACAGAGTTCGAACGTTCCATGAAAAAATTCGTAAATCGTTTTGCCTTTTTCGTTGCCGTGGTCGTCGTCGTTTATTCCAGCATCCGAGGCATGTTGCTCGTTCCGTAATAATTGTTTTTTACGGGTGAGGTTATTAGCCTCAAGCCAACCTTACTTGGAAGGGACTAGCCCGATCATATTAGCCTATCCTCTCTCATAGAATAGTTACCAGTGGCCACCGCTAGGAGGTTATGATCGCACTTCCATCAGTCCGAAATAGTTACGGCACGTGCAAGTTATGCTACATGTTATTCCCCCTATTCCGCTGATGACTGCCCACTGGTTTATTATATAGCTATATTGAAAAAGATTGACGCGTAAAAAAAAATCTGATAGAGACAGTCTTTTAGAGACAGTTTGAACATTTATCTAGCAATAACTCAAAAACTGCAGATTTACACTTTGCGTCTCTGGCATAAGTGTGACTATGTAAACGAGCGAGGCCTACTCATACACAAATAATTCTGTTGGAGATAGTATCATAAGTGATCCCAAATAATTTCTTTGATTACGTTAACATTAAACGGAAGACTTCAGGCTACCTAACAACAATGACGAATGGTAGCGCACACACCTCGTCCCCAAGTAATTTGTAGCATGTTTGCTGATAGGTTTGCTGAGATTTATAGCCCCTTGGCCAGCGCCACACACGATCTAACTGACTCGCACCCTGACACTCCCCTTATCCCTGATATATCCCTTTCTGTTTACAAGCTTATGGCGGGTATGAATAATCTTGATATCAAAAAATATAATGTTCCCGACAATCTCCCTCCTATTTTCCTGTAGTGCTGCTCAAAACATATCGCATTTCCTCTTTATCTCATCTTCAACAAATCTTTATAGTTAAGAAAGTTTCCCATGCTATGGAAGAGCCAATCTAAAAATCCGGCGACAGGCACTCGGTAGACAACTATAGGGGCATATCTGAACGGAAGAGCACAGGTTATCAGATTCCAAGGATTTCTATCTAATGAGATCGAAGTAACCTCTAGCGCTCCTCAGGGTAGTCATCTTGGTCCCCTACTATTCAATATTTTCATCTCCGATTTATCTAATATTAGCAAATATGCCACATCTCTCTCAAAATTTATATTGTCATTAAGACCCAAACTGATGCTTTCTTCTTGCAGACAAAACTCAGTGCCCTACTGGACCACGAACAAACTACAACTTAACACCAGCAAGTGTCATGCTATTACCAGAGATAACATGATACTCCGTGCGCGCAGCTGGGGAAATTAAAGCTGCACACAAATAAAAATTGCGCACATATTGATAAGAAATGCGCTTATGTATTTTCAAATTTCCCCTTCGAAATTTGTTGCGACTAAGCTAAGGGACGGGAACGGCATGCAGGGATTCTACTGCGCATGGAAAACGCGACTTTCGCGGCATCAACTCTTTTGGCGGGACCTCTAATATCTGTTCGGATAACTCAATAATGTCATTTTTTGTAGCTGTCAGAAGAAGTGCAATGTATAAATTTAAAACCGTTTTGTTTTTACTGGAAACCCCGAATTTCGAATTACAAAATTTTCTTGTAAAAATCGATTTTTAAAAACTGACAAACCCTAACATACACCTATTAGATTAAAAATAAATTTTGGAAACAATACCTCTGCTCTCGAGCATCGGAAATCAACCCACCCCACCGTTAGCGGTGAGAAATAAATTATTTAATTGAAGTTTATGTATAAAATTAAATAATTTAGATTTCATCCCCTAGTGGTGGGGTGGTTTCTACCTGAGGGATAGGCATGTTTTAGAAACCATGTCTTATATGAAATATATGTTCTTGTTCATTAAAAATTGGCAGTGAAACCTTTATTTTGGACATAAGAAAATAATCTAACTTCAGCAGTGGCTGTAGGGGTGGGATCCGCGAGTCTGACACGGTTGACTTTGGGCCACAAATAGAGCAAGTGTGAAACCCTAAAATTTAGTAATAAGGGTTGTCCCGGGGGTAGTTTTCGATCAAGTTAGAGGGTTGACTTTATTTCTATTTAATTCGCCATACCAAAATTAGTAAATGGCGACATTATTAGCGGTTGGTATCAGCTCTTCCGCAGCCAAATGTTTTTTTATATTGCGTTCATTGAGTACCTAAAAACATTTATTTCTATATGATCCCAATGTCGTCCCATCCTAAATTTTGGCATTATATGTACGTTAAGATTGTATGTACAAAATATAATTTTTTCAAAAATTTTAAAAAATATTATTTTGAGATATTCCAAAAACAAAAGTTTCGTTCTTACTAGTAATACTATAGTTTTATTCTTACTAATAATACTATATTGTGCATCACGTATTAAAGCCTTACTGAAGCAGAAGGAATTGGTGCTACTTTCAGCTTTCTATGTCAAATAGTTTTTGAACTAGATCAATTTAAAGATTTAAAAGATTTTCTACTTTTTGAAAATTTATAACTAAAAAAATGGAAGTCCAAAAATTTGAAAACTTGTTTTTTTTAGTTTCCACCAGAAGAACAAATATAAAGAAATTTTTTTTTATCTTCCATTGTTTGCAGTATATATTTACGAGCTCAATATTTAATTGTTGATAAGGGGACTGACTCTAAAATGGATAAATCCTGTAATTGCAAGTCCGAGAATGAATTCCTTCTGTCATACGTTTTTCCTGAAAATTGACTTGACATGAAGCCTATGAAGGTATTGAACCTATTTTTAATTTATTTTTACCAAAACAATTACGATCGAATTGTTTTGAGCAGACGTACGATTTTTTATTGTGGGCGTGGAGTTAACTTTGCAAGCATTTATAAAAAGCACTTGTCCCAGATTTTGGATAAAATAAAACAAAGAATAATTACCTAAATTCCTTTCTAAAATCAATCGAGTTAGGCAATACCGAAATACCAGAAAATAAAAAAAAGTAACCAAAACCTCAACTAATCACTTATTTTAAAAATCAGTCATTAAAAAAATACACTGAATGTTCTAAGAAATAGTTAAAATACAAAGCATCAGGATAATCCTTCAATGTAGCGCTAGACGTAAATGTTTGAAAGATGACAATGCTGCGAGAAACATTCTGTTGTCAGTTCCTTTCCTTGCCCCTCTAAAACTCTAGCTTCCTTATCGACAAACTCACCACATGTCTTGTGCTGCGGACCATGACCACGTTCGCCTCCTTGTGTAGCTAGAAACTCGAATATGTTGCATGCTGCTAAGGTGGAGGCAATCTCAGAAGTCTGCCGATGCGAAAAGCGTTCGGGTTTTTTGTTCTAGCTGTCGCATCTTTATACGGAGTATTTGTTATCTCTGCTATTACCTTCTCTCGAGGAAAAAACCCAAATGCAGAAATATTATCTCAACGGCATAATGTTGAATCAAGTTGATCATATCGTAGATCTAGGCGCCACCTATATACAGTCAATCTGTCAAGAAAAAATAGGGAGTCTCCGAAAAATGAAATACATACATGCACTACGACAACATAATTGCTACAGCCAGTAAACTCCTTGGTTTCATCAAGAGAGCTAAAGAATTCGGTAATGTATGGGTCACAAAAACACTTTTCTGTTCTTTAGTCCGTCCTATCCTGGAATATTCGTATCCTATCTGGGATTCTATATTCCAAGTCCAAGAGGATCAAATCCGGTCAAAAGAGATTTATTTTTTTCATCCTGAGACATCTACATAACCCCCATAACTACCAAATAATTTCCAAACTCTACCGCACTACTTGGACAGGCTCAAAGTGCTTGATCTCTTGCCGATATCTGACAGGAGAAAATTACCCATATCTTGCTTGCCTTTGGCATCCTAAGTGGAAAACTTAAAGTGCAATTTTTGTCGGACAACATCAAATTCATTGATTAATTAGAGCCTTGGCCTCCATCAGCTTCTTCCTCCAAACGTATCTCTACTCCGCAGCTTGTCTCCAGTTTCTTATGTTGAGCAGTTTTGCTGCATCGGCCTTAACATTGTCTTCCCAACTTGTCTTCTGACATCTGGTAGTAGGTATAGGGATTTTTTTGGTATCCTTGAGTTATCCATTCTTTGGACATGACCGGCCTAACGTAAACGCAGTAGCTTGGCATGTGTAGAGAGTTTACACTCTTCGTATAGATCTTACAATTTGTGATTGGAGCGTATTCTCCATGCATTATCTTCATTGATTGGGCCGTATATCCATCGGATAACCTTCCTCTCGAATATATCCGTCTTGTCTGCGGATTTCTGGGATACTCCATGCTTCACATCAAATCGTAGCTACTGTACGTATGCTGGTTTTGTAGATTCTAATTTTTGTTTTTTCTGTGAACGTCTCTGGATTTCATTACGGGCAGTAGTGAGAAGTATGTTCTGTTTGCGGCGTATATTTTTCTTTGTACTTCTATCGTTTCATCGTTGTCATCCAGGTAGTTAAATTCGTTTACCCGTTATAAGTTATATTCCCCCAGGTGATGATCTGGCAAGGCAGTTTATATCGTCGGCATATCCTGCCAACTGTTTGGATTTGTTAATCAGGATTGCGTTCGCATCAATGTATACTTTGCGAATTCTAGGCAGAGATTAAATTGCATCGCTTGACTGGGAAGGACTCCGTCAATTCTCCTTGTATTCTGACTGTACACCTTGAATTTTCCATTGTCATTTTCGTCAGTTTCACTATCTTTAGGAGTATGTTTAGGTCCAGCATTGTCGCATACATTTTTTCCCTGTCGATGCTGTCGTATGCTTGTTTATAGTCGATGAAAAATTGATATACGTCGATGTTATATTCCCAGCATTGTCAGAGGATTTGCCTTATTGACAAAACTTGATCCATTGTTGATCTATTTCTTTTGAATCTAGCTTGGTATTCACTTATTGCGGCGGTTCCAGTCTGGCCTTAATTATATTGGTCATTTTTTTATGTACTGTGTATATAAGAGATATGCCTCTATAGTTTCCACAGTTGAATCTGTCCCCTTTCTTGTGTATTGGGCAGATAGTGCTTTGCTCCCATTCTTCAGGCATTTTTTCATTCCTCCATATGCAGCATAGTAATTCATGTATTACTGCTGAAAGCGAGTCGTTTCTATGTTTGATCAACTCTGCTGGAATGTCATCAATTCCTGGAGATTTGTTGTTTTTTAAGGTTTGTATGGCAGTCTGTAATTCTTCCAGGGTTGGTACATTTGTTTCTCTTGTGTCATCGTTATGCTGTAGACCGGAATCTGGTACAGGTCCGATGCTCTCATTTGCGTTCACCAGCTCGCTAAAAATTCCTTCCACCTTTTCTTTACATCTTCGCTGCCTGTAATTATAGTGCCTTCTTTTGTTCTACATATACCGGAGGATTTGAAGCCTTTCTTGTAGAAGTTTACTTCCTTGTATGCTTCCTGTGTTTTGTTTTGCGCAAAGTTTTTCTCTGCCCTCAGGATGTAATTGTTGAGGAAATGTCTTTTCTTCTTCCTGCAAATGTTTTTGCAGTTCTTGTTTCCTCGTATTTTAATTTCTTGCTCCTCGTCGGTCTCTCTAGCTGCTTTGCACTCCTCATCGTACCATTCACTGGCTCTGGCTGCGCGGTTGTAACCTACAGTTTCCTTCGTGCTCAATCTTATCCATTTACCTTCGACTGTATCTTCGTTATTTATATTGGGACCTATCTTTTCTGCTAGAGTTGCCCGATATCTCTCCAACACAATCTGTTCCTGCAGGCGATCGACGTCGAATTTCTTTTGGTTGTTGTTTCTTTTTTCTTGAGTGGACAGCCGACATCTGAATCTAGCTTTAACTAGGAAGTGGTCCGATTCACAATTTGCACCTCTACAGGTTCTTACTTGGAAGATACTAAAGGCTGCCCTTCTTTCTATGAGAATGTGGTCTATTTGGTTGCAGTATCTCTCGCTGGGAGATTGCCATGTGAATTTGTGAATACACAACACACTAAATTACTTATGGAATATCCACACCGTACCAATTACGCAAGGAGCGAGCCCGTCAATAGATGTTGTATGGTTTTCAATAGTCACAGCTCCTATTTCCCCCCTTCACTCAACAAGGCATCCTATTAAAAAATACTCAGATCCCTACTAACATAACTCCCCCTCTCTTGACAATAGTAGGTTTTTGGTAGGTGTCAATAGTTATAGTTCTTAATAATAAATTATTATATAAAACTGTTACTACTATGTTTTAATTTAAGTGTGCACGTAGTGTTGGAGTTTACCCGCCCCCTAAATACAGCTCTGCAACACCAGATATCCCAGCGGAATCCCCCACACAGCAGAGGAAGGATAATGGCAGCCCGAGCGAGGATGGACGATCGAAGGCGATCGTGAGAGGAGGAAAAATTAGTATCCGATCAGAACCCAGCGAGGCAAGCTCGCTTAAAATCAAAACTAATAATTTGAACTTTCAAGCAAAAATTATAATTGAACATAAAAATAGAAATATAGTTTGAAGATAAATAGACATTTTAATTAAATTTTAAAATTTTTCCACCTAAATAGGAGTATTTTCCGGGCGCAGGTACTGAACTTTGAACCATTATAACTAATATACTAATAGAAAATATTAAAATTTTCCACCATGAATAGCTAGATTTATGTTTTCTTAAAAATACCTAATTTAAATTATTTAATTTTATAATATAAGTTATTTTAATTTTTGGATAGTTTTCTTAATATTCGCGGGCGCGCGATACCCTATAATTGCTCGATTGAGTGTAATAATGCCCAATTATAATGAACGGATTTGAGCGCAACAAAACGGATTGAACTGTCAAATTGGTTTTCACATTTGAGACCTGACCGATTATAATGAACGCATTCAAGCGGATTTGAGCGCTGTCGGTTGGATTTGAGCGCATTCGTTTTTAAAAGATTAGAAATTGCCGTATTGAACTGTCAAACATTTGATAAACATAAGGTTAAAAGTTGAAATGTAAAAATGTTTACCGGCGACCAACTCGTCAACAAGGTTAAAAATTATGAAATTATTTATAAAAAGCGAAAATTGGCTATAAAAACCACAAAATGAAGAATTTTTTTGCACTCTTGTTTACAATAGATTTTGACGTTTGAATCCGAGCAGATGCGTGAATCCGAGCAGATGCGTGACGTTGACATTCCAATCCGCTCAGATTCATTCATTATAATTGGGCCTTTAGGCCCTTAAAGTAAATAAAAAGTGAATTAAGAAAAATACGATCTTTTTATGGTGCGTTTGGTGCTTTATTTTCTTTCCAAATCCCATCAAATCCCCCATCGGAAACCCCCGCACCCCTTCTCGCAAACATAAAATGGTCCTTCGAGCCGGATTTTCGGCACACCTATAACTTGAATAACATACATAACATACATCATGGCGAGTAAAAAATTTCGCATTATTTAATTGGCTCTTAGTATTTTTTCAATCTAAAACCCGTGCAGTGAAGTGAACAATGCAAATTCATCACGTGTAGGAAATGAACATGTGTTCACGTGTTCTTTTCTTTAAGATTATCGATCGTGTTTTTTAAAAAGAAAAAAAAGTATTCTTGCGTCATAAACATAATCATAATCGGTCGTAGTGATCAGGTTTGACTTATAGCTCATTTAAATTACTGCTAAGGTAATGTTTTTTGTTTTTTGTTCCTTAAAAATAAAAGGCTTGTGCGGAATTTTTATTAGCGGCAAAGCCGTTATATGTATGTACATGTGTTTCTCTTTGAGAGGATCCCAGCAAACATTATGATTTGAGATCGAATCGAAAGCTAATCGTTAAAATGAACTACAATTGCGATCTTGAAGCCGTTTTCGAATTGAAATCGAAGTAAAAAAGAACGAAAAGGACCGCTAGGTCGAATCGCAAAAGCGATTCGAGTTTCTTTCGTTTTTTTCGCCAAAACGAAAAATTCTCGAAACCTTTTAAAGGCGAATTTTACTTTTAGTATTGTACGCGGTTCTCTTCTTTTAAAATTTCGATTTTTTTTCGTAAAAACGAAATATTACCGTAATTTTATTTCCAAAGTATTTCTTTCTCGCTCTCTTCCTGTTCGAGAATTTTTCGAAGCACTCTAAACTTCGAGATGATGTTTGCTGGGATGATACCGTTTTTTTTCTTTGCACGGTGGTTATAATTTTGGTTGTATTTTTGAATGCCAAAATTCAAATTCTTTGTACTTTGTTGGTGACAACGTGAATAATTCAAGTTCATCTTATGCCGCGTACACACCGGGCCAACGAAGGCCAACGAATGGGATTCGCTGATGTTCGTTGGTTCTGTGTGGACGGTTTAGCGAAAGCCAACGAACATTCGTTGGCGTTGTGGCGGTAACATCAAAGGAAACAAGCCATTTGAGCGAATGTGGTGTGGACGGGCACCGAAGTTTAACCAACGATTGACAGGCTCGAAAGCCGAAATTTTAAGAATTTGACGTAATCCAAATACCCGTCCCAACGAACGTTTGCCAAACCAACAAATGCTTATGGACGTATCTCCGAATGCCAACGAACGTTCGGTAGCCAACGTCGAATGTCGTCGTTGGCCTTCGTTGGCTCGGTGTGTACGCGGCATTACGGTCCTTAAAAATCATTTGATGTATGTAGTAAAACATAGTTTTGAGTTTTTTTGTTGCTTTCTTTGAGTAAGTAACGTTATACATTTTCATGATTCTTGCAATTACTTTTATTTATCCAAAAATTTTAAAGTTTTGTTTTTTTTTTCTTGGGGGTGATTTATTGAAGTTGGTATTACGGTTCTCGTGTATTTCGAGCATTTTTCTTTTGTTGATAATAAAGATTTTTGGTTTTTTTTTCTGAACAAGCTGATTTTGATTTCATTTCTCATAAATTACCGGTGCATTTGTATTAATGGTGAAGATGTCTAAGTTGTTGCTTGTTGGTGGATAAACGGAACTATTTAAATTTTATTACAGTTCAATTACAGTTTCCATAAATTATAGGAGAATTTGAGGTGGTAAGAGAAAATTGAATTTTTTTAATATATTTCGAAATTTCGTGTGTCGATGGTATGCGAGTTTAGTTTTTTGAATAGTTGATAACGGTTTTCTTTTGAAGTTTTGTTGATGCCCCTTGGTAATAGTTTTGATAAACGGAGATCGATTTATAATCGCCCTTGATACTGTGGTATGAAGGTTAAAAGATCCAGTGCAATTATTTTCTGATTTTCTTAAATAGTCCTCAAAACCCCATTTTAGTTTAATAGTTACAATATTAGTTACGAAGAGTCCCATTCAAGCCAAATCTCGACTAAGTTTCCGTTGGAGAAGGTATTATCCTTTGTTGATCGTAAGATGTCGGAAGAGTCCATTCCAGATCCACCATTGATTTTAAACCTAATCAGCAAGCAGATCGCCTTGCAAGAACAAATCAAAAAGTTTTGGACAAATTATGACAAAACTCCAAAGCTTAGATATACTGTTGGGTATATGCGTGGTCGTTTGTCCGCTTCCGCTTTAGACGCGTTGTGGGTTCAATATCAGACTAATAATACGAACATTGTCGCCATGGCCAATGAAAAGGATAAGCGAGAGCAGGCATATTTGATTGAAGATCAGTATAGCAAGCACGAGGAGTCACACTTTGAGCGACGCGGTGCCTTATTAGACAAGTTAAACAGCATTGATAAAGGAAATCAGAACAACCGACAGTCGTCAGGTTCTACGGGTGATTCTAAAGATGGTAGCTCATATGCAGAGCACTTCGAAACCCCGACATTAGATGTAAAACTCCCGCGTATATCTATTCCCAAGTTTAGCGGGGATTACAAAGATTGGGTTTCCTTTCATGATATGTTTGAATTTCTTATTCACAATCATCGCTCTTTGCCAGCGGTGCAGAAGTTGCACTATTTGAAGAGCAGTTTGGAAGGTGAGGCCGCTAGTTTGCTCAAACATCTGAGTTTAACTGATGAAAATTATCGAGAGGCATGGAAGATGCTTTGTGATAGATTTGAAAACTCTCGTTTACTTATCACCCGCCAGGTACAAATTTTGCTTAGCCAAACCCCAGTAAACTCCGAATCGGCGTCTCAAATTCGTCGGCTGATAGACAATATAAGTGAATGTCTAGCGTCGTTGAGAGGTCTTAAGGTGGAAGTTAATGAATGGACAGCAATCATTGTGACCCTGGTCGTCCAGCGTTTGCCGGTAGAGACGCGTAAATTATGGGAACAGTCTCTAGGTCCTGTCACTGTCTTTCCCTCTTTAGACACACTTACTGATTTCATTAATAGCCGAGTAAGAGCTTTATGCCTAATCTCCAATGGCAAAACCAACCACGAACCAACCAACCAAAATGCTGCTTCCTATTCCTTCCCATTGTAAATTGAATTATCCGTCTCGCTCGTGTTTTGGTCGACATGGGTTAACTTTTCGTATGTGTTAGTTAAACCATTTGAGTTGCCAGATGAAATTCAGCGTGTTTCTTGCAGCGGCTCTAAACAATTTTGTACCAAAAAATGTCAAAAATCAAGTCATAAATGACGTTGAGGCCCGGTTTCATGGACACGGATATATCCAGGGATAATAAATATCTTGGATATTCTGTCGGATATTTGGTGTGTTTCATCGACCGGGATAAATGATGCCTCCATATTCGAAAGTCTATGTTATTTTCGGACATAGGATTCGAACATAGAGTCAGTTATATAAATATTAATTTTGAATACCATCTTCTGTTTCTGTTCTACTCATCTTGACTTCTTTTCTTATATGGATCGCTTTTCAAAAATGAAAAGAAACTGTTTGTTTTTAACGTCAAGCATAATTTTCAAAAATAAATTGAAACTGTTTGTTTTTAACGTCAAACATAATTTTCGAAATTTCGAACATAGCATACTAAATGAGGCTACGTCCAGCGGATATTTTTACGACCAACGCAACTCAGTCGTATTTATATCCGACTGAGATATATCCAGGTTGGTGAAATGAATATATTTGGTCTTATTATTATCCGGGTCGATGAAACCGGCCCTGAGTGTAATTGCAATATCCCGCCAAAAAATATCACAACAGAAAACGCCAAAATGGCATTTAATTGAAACGTATGAACACGGACGGGGTTGGTAATTTCCTCATAATTCAAGGTATTATGGACCATAAAACTTACACAAACACTGTGGAAGAGACGTAATTTTATATCTATCCAAGCATTACGCTCTCAATTCAAGGCTCTGGATAAACCCCATAGTTTATTGAGGAATCAAGAACATTCCTCAGTATTTCTGATACAATTGCTACATCTAAGGCTGTAATATGTAAGTAGTAAATGGTCCTAAGGTCCTCAAAAATTAATAATGCAAACACAATGAATATTCAATAGCATTTAATCAAAACACACGATACAATTCGCGCTATAACATCCTGCCAACTCATTTAGTCCTTCTCTTCCTGTAAACCTGTAGCCATCGCCTTGGAGCCCTTGCATAGAGCATCTTTGGGATGTTTTAAACCAAAAACTAAAAAGCTAGCCAAATATCAAATAAAAATAATAATAAAACTGACATTTCACATCTACATTGATAGAAATGTGTATGAACACATTTTGTCAGCTAATTCAGCCTACTGGTACGTGGTTGGTTCGTAGTTGGTTTTCCCATTGGAGATTAGGCATTAGAGTCTTCTCGAGAAATTATAACTCCAAGGCGAAATCTTCTTGGCCACGGGGAACTTAGGAAAGAAAAAGGATCTTCGAACAGTGCACCATTTCGTCAGGCCTTTCACACGGCCTACGGTTACAACTGCCCGTGTTGCAGTTTAGATCATACCCTAAAGACGTGCCCCAGGTTTAAAGCAATGCATCCTTCGGCCCGAGTGTCTATAGTCAAAGGAAAGAAGCTCGGTTTCCACTGTTTGGCTACAAGTCACGGGTTCAAGCAATGCTCTAACAAAGGTGTTTGTTTTAAATGTGGATCGCGACACCACACCCTGCTACATTTAGAGAAGACTCAGGGTCCCCCGAGCAATCCGAAACAATTAGTGCCACCAGCGCGAACCCCTTCTCCTCCACGCCCCCCGACGATACATGCTAATTTTGTGGCTCAACTAGGATCCGACTTGCTAGCTACGGCCTTAGTGTCGTTACGCGACGACACCGGGGAATATTTAACATTTCGCGCGTTAATAGATCCAGGCAGCCAAGGTTGCTATGTTACTACCCATGTCGTCCAAAGATGGCGTGCGAAAAAGCATCCATGGCCTGTCCATATCCGCGGATTGAATAATATGGAGAGCTCTTCAGCAAAGTATATTACACAACTTCAGTTGAAATCTCTGCAAGATACGAGCTTCGTAATTAACTTGGATGCAATAATCCTTAATAGCTTAACTAGTATGCTACCCTCTAATCAAATCGAATGTTATGATTGGCCCCATATAGAAGGTCTCGCTCTTGCCCTATGCACGCGGTTGGGTTGGATAATTTTTGGTGAAGTTCCTCAAGTGAAAGATGAAACCCTACAAGAAGCCCCCTGTATTATCAGTGCATATAGTCATGTTGACTTACAAAATCAATTGAATAGGTTTTGGGAGATAGAGGAAAGCCCGCAACCGAACCCGTTCAGTCCAGAGGATAGTCTATGCGTAGAAATATATAAACAAACTCATTCACGCACCCCAGAAGGGCGATATGTGGTAAAGTTGCCTTTCATTCCGTTATCCAAACACGAAACTCGTTTCGGAGAGTCCCGCCAAATCGCCATCCAACGTTTTCATCACTTAGAAAAGAAATTCAGCCAAAACCCCGAATTGTATAAGACATATAAGGAATGCATAGAAGAATACCTTACCCTTAACCATGCTTAGAGGGTCCCACCCCCATCAAAGGAGGCTTCTACTTCCTCTTATTGTTATCTAACCCACCATGCGGTAATCAAAACAGACAGTAGCACTACAAAGTGTAGAGTCGTCTTTGATGCCTCATGCAAGACTTGAGACTTCTAATGGCCACTCGTTGAATGACAGATTGCTGACTGTACCTCGCCTGCAGCAAGACATTTCATTATACCTCAAGAGTTAACCCTTCTAGCACAGAAGGCGCACTTTTCAGCTAAGCATGAAAATCTATATATATACATACACATACATACATACATATATATATATATATATATATATATATATATATATATATATATATATATATATATATATATATATATATATATATATAAATATATATGTATATATATACATATATAGAGTTTCCCTTCTAACGCAGAAGGCGCACTTCCCAGCAGGGCTGAGAAATATTTACCACTGCCGTGGCTCAGCTGAGACATGCAAACATAAAAGATTGAGTACCAATAAAAATTGCATGCGAAACACATAAACAGTCATGAGACAACAAATAGACTCCTTTTGAGCAGGTCTTTGTTAGTGCTTACGCTAAAAACATTAATATTTTTATTTACATTAATGAACATGCGATTAACAGGCTCAAATCGGCCATAATTGGTGTTAGAGGAGTTGATGTGTAAGAGCGGTGGTCCTCTCAGATTGTATCGGCTCTCTCTAAACGACGCACGGCGCCTTAGAAAACCTGAGTCGACACGTCCATTAAGAAGCTGGTGAACGAAAACAACTTCGGCCACCTCACGACGCTTGTGGAGAGTGTTTAAGTTGAGTAACTTAAGTCGGTATTCATATGGTGGAAGAATTAAAGGGTCTTCCCAAGGAAGGTGATTCAATGCGAATCGAACGAACCTACGTTGAACCGACTCAATTTTTCCAACATGCGAAGAATAGTGAGGAGACCAAACCTGGGACGCATATTCAAGTAAAGGTCTGACAAGGGAAATGTATAGGTGTATAGTGATCAGGGTGCTGTTAAATTCTTTGGACCACCTTTTTATAAAACCCAAGACCAAGCTGCTCTTGGAAGAAATATAGTTGATATGAGTAGAGAAGTCTAGCTTGGTGTCAAATCTTATCCCGAGATCTTTGACTAAATTATCACGGGGGACACCCTCACCAGAGAATGAGTAGTTATAAATTATAGGATCACGTCGCCTACAAAAAGTCATGACTTCGCATTTACTAATATTAAGAACCAGGTTGTTGTTGGCGCACCAAGAGAAAAAGGTGTCGAGGTCGACCTGCAAAAGTTTGCAGTCCTCCATACTCTTTGTAGCGGTCGCTACGCATTAATTTTGTTGTTATCTTATTGCGAGTTTAATTTTCTAATTTAAATACGTGTACTTACAATTTTGGAGTACAGTGTGCGTTACGTCATTTTCACTACTACTTTGGAAATACACTCTAGGGAAATCACAATCACGTACGCTTACACTGTACAAGTATTAAATGTATTCAAACATAGATACACTGATTCATTGACATGAAAAATAAAAAATAGAAATGTATTAGTTTTACGTTAATAGTCTAACTGAATAGTCTTATTATATTGTGTTCATTGTCAGTATACATTAATTGTCGTAGTATAAGTTTTCATTGATGAAATAAAAAAACTTTCGGTTATATAATTTAACCGCCGTTTTAAAATAAAGTCGTTAAATTTAAAACTTAAATAAATGTTTAAGAAAAATAAGAGAATCCAGGAAAATCGTAATGAAAGAATAAATTAAATGAAAACATAATTTATTTATCCTAACTACAAATTTTTATGAAGTTGAGAGGAATTTCGTTATACTCTAAAAGCGCATTCAGGAGTCGCTCCTCCCACTTCATCTGGTGACCCCGAAACGAAGAAAGAAGTTTTTCCTACAATTTTAAAAAAGAAGATTGAGGTATTACAAAAAAAGAAGAGGATTTTAATTCAAAAATAAAATAGAAAATTCATAAGAAGAAAGAAGAAAGAATAAAAGAACAATTTTAAGAAGAAGGGTTTTAAAAAAAGAAGAAAGAATACACGTAAGAGAGGAGAAGAAAGAAGATTCAATAAAACTTTTAAGGGAAGTTAAGTTCATTTTAAATTAATAATTTTCACCATTTTTAATTTCTTTTAAAAAAAAAACAAAACACAAAAATTTTTTTTTTAAAATACAAAACTTTTCCTGGTAGTAGTGAATTTCTGATTTAATTTCTCTTCTTTAATTGATTTATATGATCTTTTCTTTTAAAAGTCGAAATTTTCCTTATTTAACGGTCGGTTTTAAAGTTTGAGTCCTCCGTCAACGCTATCGTCCGCGAAATTAATTTATAAGAAGTTCCGCGAATTTTAAGTGAATCGAAACTCTTTTCTTTGATTTTAAAAGAATTTCGTGTTACGTTAGTGCCTATATAGTGTGAAAATAATGAGTGTGCAAAATTCGGGGGATACTTTTAGTGAAATCAACGCTTCTGCCGTTAAACTACCCTCCTTTTGGTCACCGTGTCCAGAAGCATGGTTTGTTTTGGCGGAAAGCCAATTTCATTCTAAGGGAGTTAGGCTGGATGATACGAAATATGAGCATGTCATCCAGGCGCTTCCCTTAGAAATAATTATGAATGTTTTGGATTTCATTCAAAACCCACCTCAGGAAGGCAAGTACGAGGCCTTTAAATCGACCTTGATTCAACGCTTCACGGAATCTGAAGAGAATAAGTTGGAGCAACTCTTATCCAACTCGGAGATGGGAGACAGGAAACCGTCAGACTTCTACAGATCAATGGATATTTTGGCTGGAACATCAACACATTTAGGGAAAGAATTAATCAAGAAGTTATGGATGCGGAAACTGCCTTCGGATATAAATATTGCTCTAATGGCATCTGGAAAGCAGAATATTCAAGATTTGATTTTGTTAGCAGACAAGATTTTCGAAGCATCTAAATTTAAATTCATTTCGGCAATCGGTAACAATTCGGCAAATCCTTTCCTGAACAAAGAAGATTTCAGCATAAATAGCCTTGATGTTAAAAAGAAAATAACCTTACTGGAGAATAAAATTGAAGATTTAGCAAATTTAATCAAGAGACTTACTATTAATAATAAAAATAATAATTTTCAACACGGATTTAGATCAAGAAGTAGAAGTCGTTCAAATAGCAGACATAGAGAAAATAATAAGCCTTTTTGCTGGTTTCACTTTAAATTTGGAGATAATGCCAAAAGATGTGTTAAACCATGTAGTTATAAGAATTCAAAAAACTAAGTATCCCTTCAGCGTGTTGTAAAAATGTTATTCCAAGAAAGTCATGTAGACTATTTGTTTTTGATAAAGAAAATAAATTTAAATTTCTAATAGATACAGGAGCTGAATTATCTGTTGTTCCTAACGTTTATTTTGGCAAATACAAGAAAGATCCTAATTTTATTCTTTCAGCAGCTAATGGTTCGACGATAAACACATATGGAAATAAACTGTTGAAAATCGATTTCGGATTAAGAAGAGATTTAACATTTCCATTTATAGTAGCTAGTGTTAATAAACCTATAATTGGTGCAGATTTCCTTACGCAATTTAATTTATTGGTTGATCTTAAAAGGAAACGTTTAATCGACGGCGATACTGAGTTGAGTGTTAACGGAATTATGATTAAGGCAGACAGTCCATCACCCAGGCATTGTTCCTTTGACAGTGGATACGGCAAAATACTATCAAAATTTCCCTCACTAACCCAACCACCTCGTTATGACTTACCAGTACTACACAACATAGTACACTCTGTCCAAACAAAAGGTCAGTTACCTTTTTCCAGACCTAGAAGACTTGACAACAATAAATTCAAAATAGCAAAATTGGAATTTGACCATATGATTAAGTTAGGTTTATGTAGACCATCCTCTTCCTCAGCTTCTTCCGCTTTACATATGGTACCGAAAAAGAACTGTTCAGACTGGCGACCTTGTGGTGATTATAGAAGACTTAATGCAATAACAATCCCAGATAGGTACCCAATTCCACACATCCAAAATTTCACGTTGAATTTGAATGGGTGCACGGTATTTTCAAAAATTGATTTGGTTAGAGCATATCACCATATACCTATGGCAGAGGAAGATATTTTCAAGACAGCTATTACTACACCTTTCGGTTTATTCGAATTTACTCGAATGCCCTTCGGTCTTAGGAACGCTGCCCAAACTTTTCAACGTTTTATGGATCAAGTACTAAACGGACTAGAATTTATTTTCGTTTACATTGATGACATTCTTGTAGCAAGCAAGGACGAAGAAGAGCACAAAGCTCATTTGGAAAAAGTTTTTGGAAGACTTGAAAAATTTGGAATCAACATTAATCCAGGGAAATGTCTTTTTGGTGTTCATACATTGGAATTTTTAAGCCACAAAATTACAAAGGACGGAATACTTCCATCAGAAGACAGGGTTAAATTAATTAGAAATTTTCCGTCACCCAAATCGATAAAAGAGGCACAACAGTTTATAGGAATGATAAACTACTTCCATAGATTCATTCCTCGACTAGCAGAAATTTTAAGTCCAATTCATAGTCATTTAGCCAAAGAGTTTAAAAAAGGTAAGAAAGTGAAGAATTTAGAGTGGACAAAGGAATGCGAGGACGCTTTTGTCAAAGCTAAGAACGCATTTACTTCAGCAACTCTATTAGTTCATCCCTCTGAGAACGCGATTTTTAGTTTAACAGTTGATGCATCGAACGTGGCTGTAGGAGCAATGCTGGAGCAAACAGGCAAGAATGGGCCTGAACCACTAGCATTTTATTCGAAAAAATTAAGCGCCGCGGAATCGAAATATTCAACCTTCGATAGAGAACTTTTAGCCATATATTTGGCAATTAAACATTTTAGACATTTTCTGGAAGGTCGTGAGTTTACAATTTTCACAGACCACAAGCCGCTAACTTCGGCAATATGGACAAAAGCTGAAAGAAGTCCAAGACAGGCGAGACAGTTGGATTACATTACGCAATTTACGTCGGATATTAGATATATCAAAGGGAAAGCTAACGTAGTAGCGGATACATTATCCCGAGTAGAGACAGATAGTAAGGATTGTGACGCGATTAAAGAAAAGAAAATAGATTTAGAAATTATTGCAAAAGAACAGAAAGATGATTTAGAATTAAAGTATTTAATAGAAGATTCTGGTAGAAATTCAAGAATAATATTAATAGAAAAAGATGTACCTGCAACAAGTAATAAAATTTGGCTAGAATGTTCAACGGGTAGAGACAGACCGTTCATTCCAAAAACTCTACGAAGAGAAGTTTTTAACATTGTACATAATTTAGCACACCCAGGTATTCGAAGTACAAGAAAGCTGATAACAGGAAAATATTTTTGGCCTAGGATGAGCAGCGAAATTAATTTATGGGCGAAAACATGCATAGAATGCCAGAAAGCCAAGATTTATAGACATACTAAATCCCCAGTCGAAAAATTTAAGGCGCCAACAGGAAGGTTCGAACACATTCATATAGACATAGTTGGACCACTCCAGCCAGCAGAAGGATTCACGTATTTATTAACGATCGTGGACCGTTTCACCAGGTGGCCCGAAGTCTATCCTCTTTAAAATATCACTGCACAGATGGTAGTTAGAACATTGTACGAACAGTATTTTCCAAGATTCGGAATTCCATTGACGGTTACCACTGACCAAGGAGGTCAGTTTGAAGGAAAAATGTTTGAGGAATTCTCGAAGCTCTTGGGTACACATAGGATCAGAACAACGGCATATCATCCGCAAGCGAATGGAATGGTAGAGAGGCTTCATAGACAGCTTAAAGAATCATTGAGAGCCAAGATGAATAACCCGAACTGGTTACTGCATTTACCAGCTATTTTGCTGGGTATGCGAACTACAATAAAAGAAGACCTAAAGTGTAGTCCAGCAGAGTTAGTATACGGTCAAGCGCTAAGAATCCCAGGAGAGTTCTTCATAAGAGACACAGAGATTGTATCAGACCCAACAGATTTTGTGGCAATGCTAAGAAGCCATATGAGAAATATTGTTCCAACGGACTCTCGTGAACAAAAGAAAGATTTCTTTGTGCCAAAGGGATTAAGGGACTGCGAATTTGTTTTCCTGAGGACGGATAGGGTGAGAAGTTCATTGCAAAATCCATATGAAGGACCGTATAGAGTGATCAAAAGGGGAGAAAAAAATTTTTCGATAGATGTTAACGGGAAGGTAGTAAAAGTATCTATTGATAGACTAAAACCGGCACACATAGAAAGAAACGAAGACAGTAATAAGCCGGTAACACGTAGTTCGAAGAAAAGAGTTCGGTTTCGATTGTAAAGTAAATTTTCAATCATGATTTTAATATTTTTTTTTTATAGACGCTAACGCTGAAGGGGGAGTTATGTAGCGGTCGCTACGCATTAATTTTGTTGTTATCTTATTGCGAGTTTAATTTTCTAATTTAAATACGTGTACTTACAATTTTGGAGTACAGTGTGCGTTACGTCATTTTCACTACTACTTTGGAAATACACTCTAGGGAAATCACAATCACGTACGCTTACACTGTACAAGTATTAAATGTATTCAAACATAGATACACTGATTCATTGACATGAAAAATAAAAAATAGAAATGTATTAGTTTTACGTTAATAGTCTAACTGAATAGTCTTATTATATTGTGTTCATTGTCAGTATACATTAATTGTCGTAGTATAAGTTTTCATTGATGAAATAAAAAAACTTTCGGTTATATAATTTAACCGCCGTTTTAAAATAAAGTCGTTAAATTTAAAACTTAAATAAATGTTTAAGAAAAATAAGAGAATCCAGGAAAATCGTAATGAAAGAATAAATTAAATGAAAACATAATTTATTTATCCTAACTACAAATTTTTATGAAGTTGAGAGGAATTTCGTTATACTCTAAAAGCGCATTCAGGAGTCGCTCCTCCCACTTCACTCTTTACGTGACGGTACAATTTGATGTCATCAGCATAAATCAGGATTCTGCAGTGTCTTAGCAAGGTAACAATATCATCAATAGAAAGAATAAAGAGGATAGGGCCAAGGTGACTGCCTTGAGGGACACCGGATGACGCCTGGATGGTCGCGGATTTGGATCCACGGAAAAGGACTTGGTAGGTCCTGTCAGCTAAGTAGGACTGGAACCATAATAGAAGGGCTACAGGGAAACCTAACTTTTTTAGTTTGAAAAGTATAATGGAGTGGGAAAGCTTGTCAAATGCCTTACTGAAATCAGTGTAAACACAATCAGTTTGGCAACCGGAAACGAAGCCTTCAACAGCATGGGAAGTGAATTCAAGGAGATTGGTGGTAGTGGAACGAGCTGGAAGAAAACCATGTTGGTTTGTAGAAATAAGCTTTTTGCAGATGGGCACGATTGCAGAATAAATAAATGCTTCGCAGCTTCTCCTAAAGTGGAGGTTGAAGCGTTTCGTATTCTGTGCGCACATAGAAACGATGTACCGACAGATCCTAGTAGAATCCCCAGATCATGAATTTCAGCGTATCGTTTGGCGAAACGACTGTAATTCACCCATTGAAGATATACGACTCCACACAGTAACTTTCGGTACAGCGAGTGCACGCTACTTGGCGATTCGCACTCTTCATCAGTTGGCTCAAGATGAGGGAGACAAATACCCAAATTCCGCGGAAATTTTAAGATTCGACACCTACGTTGATGATATTTACTCAGGCGCGGATACTTTGAATGACGCCTTGTCTCTACAGGAAGAAACCATATCAATCCTAAAAGCTGGTCATTGTCTCCTTTACAAATGGTTCGCTAATTGCCCCGATCTGCTCTAAAAAATGTGGAGCCTGTTGATCGAACCCCAAATTCTCATGTGGTTAGGATGACAACGGACGTGGTCAAAACTCTTGGCCTTTTCTGGAATTCCACTCGAGACCATTTCAGTTTTAAGATTCGTATGGATAAACCCCAACCCCCTTTACCAAGCGAAAGGTCTTGGCATACATAGCTAGCCTCTATGACCCTCTTGGCTGGCTAGCTCCAGTTATAATCCGCGCCAAGATATTTATCCAAGTCTTGTGGCAACATGGCCTCTTATGGGATGAACCTCTACCCCACGAGCTCGAAACTTTCTGGACCGCTTACCTCAACACTCTACCGGCAATTGAACAGATAGTTATTCCCCGATGGGTTAGTACTCATTCCTCATCCACGTTCCAGATACATGGCTTCTGTGACGCATCCGAGCGGGCGTACGCTGCGGTCGTCTACATTCGTGTGGAGCATAAATCCGGGATAAATATCTTAGTAGCTCAGTAGCAAAACCAAAGTTAGTCCCGTGAAAACTATAACCCTTCCCCGTCTTGAACTGTGTGGCGCCGTTCTCTTGTCGGAACTACTTAAAGCTATGCGAAAAAGCATCCCCTTTGATGAGTCCCAGTTACGCACCTGGTCCGATTCCACTATCGTTTTGTCGTGGCTGCGAAAACCCCCAATCAAGACATTCATTTGTAACCGCCTCTGCACCATAACTACTAATATTGGCGCCCCCAAATGGCGACATGTCCCTTCTTCTCAAAATCCTGCGGACTGTAGTAGTCGCGGTATCTCCGGATAAGAACTCATCCACCAAACGCTATGGCTCCAAGGCCCCTCTTGGTTAAAGCAAAATGAAGATCAATGGCCTACGTCACCTCGTCACGTACGAGAGGAACTTGAGGCACAGGAATTGCCTGCCTGTCACCCTGATACGTCATATTTATACTCAGTCTTGGCCCGTTTTTCAAAGTTCAGGCGGCTCCTCCGAGTGACTGCGTATTGCTTCCGCTTTCTCCGCAAGGTTAAAGAGAAATCGACCACAACCTCCCAAACTTTGAGATCGCTGTCTTACACGGAAATTGATCAGAGTCGCAAATTTTGGTGTAAGACCATTCAGTCACTTTATTTCAATGATGAAGTCAAGTCATTATCAGAAAAACGGCCTATCTCGGCACGCAGCAAATTGCTAAGCTTGAATCCTTGGCTAGATTCGGATCATCTATTTCGAGTAGGAGGACGGCTCAGCAGCTCCACCTAACCCTTTAATGAGCGCCACCCTATTTTGTTGCCCAGCAGCGGTCATTTTACTCAGCTCGTCATTGAGCATGCACACGAAGAAACACTACACGGGGGACCTCAATTAGTGCAGGCATTTTTGCGACAAAATTATTGGATTTTACGTGCTAGAAATTTAATAAAGAGGTGTTTCCATAATTGTGTCGTGTGCTTCCGGTTGCGAAAAACTAATCAGACACAAATCATGGCCGATTTACCTCCGGAAAGAGTTACGATTAGTAACCCGTTCACCTTTGTAGGACTTGATTATACTGGCCCTCTTGACATCCGAGCGAGTCGAATCCGAGGTAGTCGATCATATTAAGGGTATATTGTCATCTTTGTCTGTTTATGTTCCAAAGCCGTGCATCTCGAAGTCGTCGGTGATCTTAGCACCAATTCGTTTCTCGCAGCGTTCAGGAGGTTCATTTCTCGGCGCGGATTATGCCAAAGAGTATATTCAGATAATGGTACAAATTTTGTGGGAGCAAAAAACAAACTAGATGCGGAACTCAATGCTGCTATACAGCAGGCTGAGACCGAAGCCGCCCAGAGCTTTTCCGCAAACGGTGTCGAGTGGAGTTTCATTCCGCCGTATTCCCCTCATTTTGGTGGTCTTTCGGAGGCTGAAGTAAAGTCTCTCAAATTTCATTTCAAACGTGTTGCGAAAAATGCGAGTTTTGTGTATGAAGAACTTATCACTCTCACCACCCAGATTGAGGCGTGTTTAAATTCTCGGCCCCTCTGTCCTCTGGCCGATGATATTCATGAACTTGGAATTTTAACTCCAGCCCATTTCCTCATAGGTAAGCCTCTGTTGCCTCCGCCTGAAGAGGCCCTACTCGACCATAATATTCATGGCCTCGATAGATGGCGATACATACAACGACTTCGACAACACTTTTGGAACCGATGGACAACTGAGTATTTAGCTCGTCTCCAACAACGCCCAAGATGGCGCCAAAGTGAACGTAATGTTAAGGTAGGAGATTTGGTCATACTTAAAGATGAACGGATTCCTCCTCTCAGATGGAAATTAGGCCGCATAATAAAAACACATCCCGGTAAAGATAAGTCCGTAAGAGTAGTAACAATTAAGACCAGTACGGCAGAAATCCAACGTGCTCCTATCACTAAGATATGTGTTTTACCCAGTAATGAGCTCATGCAAGCTGAAGAGATAGATAAAATGAAAACGCTAGCTTCCGACCCTACATGTGATTAATTTTCTTGTAATATTATGAATTGTTTTTTTTTGAAAGCCAAATGCGAAATTTTTATATAACCTGGATATGAATGTATATGTTGAAGTTTTTTTTCCTTTTTCTTCCTACTAATCGAACTTTCTTTTTTTCCAAACCACACACCCTCGAGATTCCAAAGCACCATGAAATTCACATCATCCTAATTATTATGGCTGCCCTATATCGGAGCACGGAGAATATGTCAACGTCCAGCGCAGATCCGGACATTATTGTTGAAATCTAGAATTTCAAGGGGGCCCATGATGTTGGAGTTTACCCGCCCCACAGTGGGACGAATTGCCGAAAACGTGGACAAAAGTCTAAATATTGATGGATGTGGACGAAATTCGGTATTATAGGGTAATCGACCTCGCTGATCACTAATTTGATGTCAAAAACTGAAAACTCAAAATGGCGAATCCAATATGGCGGAAATCATTTTTAAAACATTGTAGAAATAAACTCAAAACTTACATCTAGATGGTTTTGGACATGCCGATTACGAATTTGATGTCAAAATTTGGAAATTGAAGATGGCGGATCCAATATGGCGGGCATAATTTTTCAAAATTTGTATAAATAAGTTCAAAACTTGTATATATGTTTTTGAGTTCGTATTCAGCAAATTTTCTGAGTTCGTATTCAGCAAATTTGATACTTTAATTCGAAAATTTTAAGAACAAAAACTTGAGTGGCTAAAATATTGGGATTTTTCTGAAAAAACGAAGAATATTTTGATTTAGATCACACTTTTTAATTACATATCTTGTAAACGGAGTCCCTCACGTTCCTGTTCTTAATGGGGCTTATCGCACAAAACGTAAACGCGAGCGAAACTGAAACGTTCAATTTTGGTATCGTAGTAAACGCAGCGGAGGAAAACGTTAATTTCGAACTTGATTTTTCAGTATGGTGCAAAACGTGCGGCGGCAGTTCCCCTTGTGTTTGTGAAACGCGAAGTTTTGCTCGCGGCAGTTGTACGTTTCCTAGAGTGTTTGGAATTTGGAAATATATTTTAAATAGTTTCATTTTTAATCTATTTCTTTTAATTCCGCCATAAAGGCATGCATTTTGTTATCAAAAGGCCAAAGTTTATTTTTTTTAAATGCATATATTGTTTCAAATAAATTTATAAAATAAGTTTTTTTAGTTAAATCTTGAATGCACATTTATTTAAGCGAAAATTTTTGATGAAGTTAAAAGTATATTTTCACAAATAAATAAATTGGTTTATTAATTTAGGGATATATTTTCCACTCTTTCGTTCATTTAAAAAATCCCTTCCTGCACTTCATTAATTATGACGGACACAGCTCGTTCATGGTCATTTTCACATTATATACAATGCCACGGTGTCCATAATTATAATTCATAGCCCGTATATCACTAAAACTTAATAAAAAAGTAACGATTTTGAATTTGAAAGATTAAATAAAACTCTGACGTGACTGATTTGTAATTTTTGACAAACATCAGCTGATTTCGAAACCTTTCGAACACAGTTGGATTCACGCGTTTTGCACGATACGTTTTCAAGGTGAAGTGAAACATGTAAACGGCGCGTTTCCCAAAACGTACGTTTACAACGATAAGCCCCAATATCATATAAAGGAACACATATTTACCTAAAAGACGAACCGATTTACGTTGCTCTACGATAATTAGTCTAGGAGTTATTCAACTTTAAGTAAATTTTAAAAAATACATTTTGTTCTTTCGTAAACACCCTGTACCTTAGTGGATAGCGGGGATAGTAGCCCCCTCTCTAGAACATTTTTTTTCTCCAAAACCATCCAGGAATTACCCTGAAAACATTAGCCACGTAGTCCAACAGAGGATTTATACGGTCTGATGACCGATACAAATTGCATATTAGGTCATGTAAACAAATTCATGAACGGTGATTCTTTGTAGATAATCGCATGATCTACAAACTTTGTAAACAATATTTTAGGATGGAACTTTCCGTTTCCGAGATATAATCCAAAAACGGAATTTTCTGTTTTTAGGGGGTTGTTTTTAGGAGCAGCGTACAACCAATTTCCCGAAACTTTTTTTTAACATATTGTACTCACGAAAAACTATTTTTTTAGAAAAAGTTTAGAGGTCTGATTCAAATTGTGCTCTGACGACTGAACTAATATTTATAGAAACATATATATCCGCGACTTTGAATTTCCTAATTTTGACAACAGATTCGTAATCAGCATGCTCTCAAACATATAGATATGTACATATAGAACTTATTTCTACAAATTTTGAAAAATTACGTCCGCCATATTGGATCCGCCATTTTGAATTTTAAATAGTGATCAGCGACGTCGATAACATAATACCACCAAATTTCGTGCAGATTTAACAAGAATTTTCCCGCACTTTTATAGACATTTCAGAAAAACTAAAATATAGCAGCCGTAACTGCATATGTGGTTTACTAAGAGAGTTGCGGCTAGTATTTTTATTTTATTTATTTATTTATTTATTATATAAGCCAGGAAGTACACAAGATTTACATCTTTTAGAGTACATTAAAAATAAAAAAGAAAAAGAATAACTACATAATAGATAGACTAACCTAAACTTAAAAAACTATGAGAGAGACAGACAGAAAGGAAAAGAGCAGGAAATAGAAAAAGAAAGAAAGTACTAAAGAGAAGTAGAGGGAGATAGAAAAAGAGATGCTTGCTTTCTGAAAGTCTTGGCTGTGCCTATTCTTTGAATATTGCTAGGAAGGTTATTCCAAAGTCTAATCGAATGCACAAAGAAGGAACGGCTACCCATTAGGGAATAATGTGTAGGAATACGAAATTTAATCGAACGCATGGATTGCAGAGGAAGGAGGAATTCTGAGAGATAAGAAGGACTTTTCGTGTGGAGAACTTTATGCACTAGGACCAATGCAGCGACATCAACAAAACAGAAGAGGTCGCAACCAAGTAGGGAGTTTCGTACACCAGACACATGATCTGATCTGCGCAAGTGAAAAATGAACCTTAAACAATCATTAAATGCGACTGATAGACGTTGACGACAAGATGCATCAATGGATATATATACAAGGGAGCCATAGAGGAAGTGTGGAACAATAAGAGCTTTAACTAGCTTGAGCCGAATAGACGATGATAAAAGACTACCATAAAGCCTAAGTCTCCGTAACGCGCCATAAATTTTGGAAATCATGAGTGAGATATGATCGCAGCAGGATAGTTTGGAATTAATGGCAATGCCAAGATTATTAACACAGTCAACAACGGGAAGAGAAACATTATTAAGTAAGATAACACTGGTCTGCACATTTTTTCTCCTTCCCAATTTAATAGTCGTATCCTAAGTATTTTTTCGCGCTGAATCCGAATCCGTTGGCCAAATTGCCCTATCACGTCAGGATTTTGAGCAATCCTAACCTAAAAGTGCCAAAAAGCGTGTTTTTGCACTTTTGCGCGTTAAATATCTCAAAACTATGGAATGATAGGGCAAATCGGACAACGGGATCGTTTTCAGCATGCCAAAATCTACAGAAAACCATGTCGAAAGCGTTAAATTTGAGAAAACTTTTTTTGTAATACTGAAAAGAAAAACTTCTTGGCGCGAAATCGACGATTTTTATTAACACATGATATCATCGTTGCACCGAAGTTTTTCTTTTCAGTATTACAAAAAAAGTTTTTTCAAATTTAACGCTTTCGACATGGTTTTCTGTAGATTTTGGCATGCTGAAAACGATCCCGTTGTCCGATTTGCCCTATCATTCCATAGTTTTGAGATATTTAACGCGCAAAAGTGCAAAAAACACGCTTTTTGGCACTTTTAGGTTAGGATTGCTCAAAATCCTGACGTGATAGGGCAATTTGGCCAACGGATTCGGATTCAGCGCGAAAAAATACTTAGGATACGACTATTAAATTGGGAAGGAGAAAAAATGACCCGTTTTTTGCAGACCAGTGATAATTGGAATATTGTCCAGAGAAAGAGAGCGACGACTAAGAATGAGTACTTGGGATTTGTTAGGATTAAGTTTAAGGAAATTGGAAGAGCTCCATTCATTTATCAGGCATAAGACATTATTGAGATGAGAAATACAGGATTCAATCCGACTAGGAGTGCATGAAGTATATAGCTGTAGATCATCAGCATATAAATGAAAGGAGCATCCATGGATAATAGCAGGGAGATCGTTAACGTACAAAGAAAAAAGGAGAGGACCAAGGATTGAGCCTTGTGGAACACCCAAGGATACAGGTAGGAAGGATGATACAATGGAATTATGCCGCACGCATTGGAGTCTATTAGAAAGAAGAGAAGAAAAAAGACGAATTGCAGAAGAGGAAAAGTTATAGAGCTGGCTAAGCTTGGAAATTAGAAGCGAGTGAACCACAGAATCAAACGCCTTAGAAAAATCAAGAAGAACTAATATCGCAATGTCACCTCGGTCAAGCATAGAGCGCAGATCAGTAGTTACTTTTAGTACAGCTGTTTCACAACTGTGAAGTTTACGGAAGCCAGATTGGAATTTAGAGAGGAAATTTTAGAATCAAGGTAACCAAGAACTTGAATATAGATGACTTTCTCAAAAACTTTGGCTAGGAAGGGTAGAATACTGATAGGGCGAAAATCGGATATATCAGAGGGGGAGGATTTTTTAGGTAATGGAATTACTATGGCTTTTTTCCATAGCAAGGGAACTTGGGAAGTTGTTAGGCAGTAATTAAAAATGTGGGTTAAAGTTTCCACAATTAGGGGGGAAAGAAGCTTGATAAATCGAGGAGAAATTCCATCAAATCCAACACTGTTGGAGGAGATAGACAACAATATTTTAAGAACTTCAGATGAGTCCACACAGCGGAAGCTAAAGCCATCAGAACTAAGAGAATCAAAGGAGACAGAATTAGAAGAAGTGGAGGGAACAGGATCAGGAGGACGTTGGATGAAAGATGCATTAAGATGGTTAACATCAGTATCAAAGGGTATAGGCACCGAAGCATGAATACCCAAAGAACGAAGATTATGCCACAGTTTTTTAGATTTTAAAGCAGGATCAAGTTTGCGGGAGTAATACTCGCGTTTAGCGGAGATAACCTTACTAGTGATGAGATTTCGAAGCTTTTTGTATTCGCTTAGGTAGCTAGGGATCTTGGTCCTGCGATAACGTTTATACATGGACTCACGCTGCATTATCAAATCACGGATTTCACGCGAAAACCAAGGACAAGGTGAAGACAGATTGCATCTTCTAGTAACCAAGGGAACACACCGATCATAGAGAGATCGAATAAAAGAGGTCAGGAGATTGACTTTAGTGTCAACACAAGTAGTGTTATATATATCGTCCCAAGGCACAGACGTGGCTAGTTCCGAGAGCCGATCGCAATTGATGTTCTTATAATCGCGATAAGAAAAAGACGAATGTATGGGGGAGTGGCGAAAGGAAAAACGAATGGAGAGAAACAGAATATCATGATCGAGGAAGCTAGGGGGGGAAATTTGATTGTGTTTTAACACTGAATCAATAGAGGTTGTAGATAGAACATCAAGTAGGGAAGGATTACAGCAGTTCAGGAAAGTAGGAAGATGATTAAGAATATGTAAGTCCAAAGATGCGAGAAAGAATCTGAGCGAGTTTGCACGTGAATTGTCCCTAAGCAAATTTACATTAAAGTCTCCAGCAACCATTATATTTTCATAATGAAGAGAGAAGCGTGAAACAAAGTTGTGCAACTCAACAGCAATATCGGGGTTAAATATATTAGGGGGACAGTATACATTAACGACAACACATTTATTATATTTCGATCTTATCTCAACAGCAATGAACTCAAATTGAGAGCCACTCGACTTACCAACAACACTAGATAAAAGCATAGAGGATACATATATGGCAACACCACCACCAGTACGACCAACACGATCATTGCGATGCAGCGAAAAGCCAGGTAGGGAAACAAAAGAGGAAGGGATTTCAGGTTTAAGCCAAGTCTCACTTACTAGCAGAACATGTATTTTAGTACGGTCGCACATATACCTCAGCTCGTCCATTTTGTTTTTTAAGCTCCTTGCATTCATAGTGCATATATTCAGTCCTGAAGTGGAGGAACAGAGAATATTAAGTAGCATTCCCACATTGCACACCCGACTAGAAGAACGATTCATAATTAAATTTTATCATAACGCACAACCAAGAATACAGAAGCAACGACAAAGAAAATATCAAGAAAGCAGAGGAAAATAGAAGGGGAAGAGCCGTAAGTGATCCAGGAGTTGACACAGAGTTGACTGCCTCATCCAGGTCGAGTGCCGAAGTAAATATTTGGGCACGCTTATTTTTTTCCAACTGCACAAATACTAAGCCACGACGAGTAAACACAGATGACACAAGATTCCTCTTAAGGAGCTTCCGCGCCGTCCGCAGTATGTCACTGTTTTTCGACGTTAAGCTTTCGTTAACGTAGACCAGGCTGTTAGTTGAATAGCCCAGGTTCAGTTTATTCAGCATTAGGGTACCGTGCTGGCGAGTTTTCTTCAGAAATTCTTGCTGTTCGTTAGCAGAAGGAAACTTTACAATTATTAGCGGGCTAATCTTCCTGTCGTTTACCATCGGCGACTCAAGGCGACTTCGCAATCGTGGCCGGAACACATTTACATATGGTGATAGCTTATGGCCGATGGTAGAGGCAATAGAATTTAAAATGTGAATCGGATCATCATTATCACCTACAGGAATACCCCGAACAACCACATCATGTAACCTAGTTTGGCGCCGTAGATCCTCGAGCTCATTGGACACTACAAGGTGATCATGCTGGAGGGTTTCAACCTCCTCTTTTAATTTGCCCAATTCAGTAATGAGAGAGCTACGAAGCTCCTCGATTTGGGATGACAGCTGCAGTTGAAGCCGTTCCTCGAAGACAGCAAATTGTTCTGCCAGCATGCGGCTAAAACTTACCATAAGTCGCTTCTCCAACAGTTCAAGGCTGTTGTCAGGCGCTGCTATTGAAGTTGACCTGGGTGCTTTGCTGCTGCTGCTGCTGCCGCTATCGATGCGCCTGCTGGCTGACTCGGGTGTATTGACCTTAGCGGGATTAGAGATGTTATTCTCAGCAAATTTCCTAGTGGCGGGCCGTGACTGATGTGTTTTCGACATTTTGAGTGAGAATCGGAAATGTTATTATTTTTTTATTTTTATTGTTTATTAGGCACGGACAATATTCACTGTGAAAAATTATTAGGGTAGCAACGAAAAGTAATTTTGTTGTGTTTTTAATTAAAATTAATTAAATATAAAACTGCGGTAATAATAAAAATGATACGGGTCAAATAAAAACACGTCTACTCGCTGAACATCACTTTAAGTGTAGCTGAATTTTCTTTTTTAATCCTGAAGTAAATATAACCTATTTTATAAAAAAATACTTATAGCGTCATCGATTTGCTGCCCTTTTTGCTCGAAAAGTGCTTTTAGAGCAAATTGCATCATCGATTTGACGCTCCCTCTCAGGGCTGTGTCATCGATTTATCACTCGCTCTAAGAGCAAACCAAGATTTTGTCATCGATTTGCCCAAAAGTGCTCTACCAAAGATCAGAAAGAGCAAGTTTTTAGATCTGTATCATATCGACAGATTTGAAAAGTGCTCTAAAATTTAAAAAGTTATTCATGTTGAAGATTAAATAAATAAAAAAAAATTATAATAATAATACAACAAAATTATTAATGGTCGAAAAATCTTTAGAATAATCATTAGATGTCGACGCGGAATATGTACAGTTATTTCAAATACCAAAGAAATTAAATGTAAATTTTTCTGAGAATTAATATGTTCAGAACACAAAAATTTGTAAATGTTAATCAAAACAAATCTTGAAGGGAGCAAAATTCAATCGAAGAGCAAGCAAAATTGAATCAGAGCAGTTCTATATTAGAGCGAATTTGTTCTGGAGCGATCTACTTTTGCTCAGCTCAAGATGAAATGTGCTCGCACTCGAAGCTAGAGCTGCCAAATCGATGACGCTATTAGTGGTATCCCGTGGAACTCATAACTTATCTCTTAATTTCGATTGAATTTTATAATTTTTTCTCGTTATTATACATAATTATTGTTTATTTCAATAGCAAATGTTAACACGTCGCTTAACAAGTTATAAAGCATTTTAAATTTAGTACTTACCTGGAGAAACATTCTCCACTTTCAATATGTCGAATCTGTATTGTCGTTATAATTTTATACAAGTTCCAATTTGCACTACGTTTTTTATGCACAGAGCCGAACGCTTTACAAATAAACAATGGCCAAGTTCGCCCTGCTGTGCAGCTTATAGGAAAAACAATTAACCGTTTCTACTGCCGGGATTTAATAGTGCCAACAATACTGTAGTCAACCCAAAAGATGAAAATCCCTAGATCGAAACTTTTATTTTCGGACTTTTGTCCACGTTTTACGCAATTCGTCCCACTGTGCGCCCCCTAAATACAGCTCTGCAACACCAGATATCCCAGCGGGATCCCCCACACAGCAGATTTCAAAATAATTGTGTCTTTTTAATTTTATATGGTTATTTACATGATTTTAAAATGAAATCACGCATGGCCGTTTCAAGATTGCGGCCGAATATCGCAAATGAGCACGCTGACCGCCGACATGGGTATCAAATGAAAAGGAATGATAAATATAATATAATTAACTATTTGGTGTCATTTGAAATTCAGAATGGCGCCCGCAACAAAATGGCGGCCAAAACAGATGGCGGATTACATTTTTATTTACATCACGATCGGTATGGGTATCAAATGAAAGGATATGACAAGTAGAATACTATTAGCTGGGTGGCGTAGTTCCAATTTCAAAATGGCAGCCAACACAAAATGGCGGACTACATTTTTGACGTGACAACGTCTATTAAAACGATGAACGCCGGCTGCATGCACGAAAAATTATGACTCATTGTCCCGTTATGTCCCGTTATCTCCCGAAGTAATTTTAAAAATTTGATCGTAGTAATCTTAAAAATTTGATTAAAATTGTCAATATTAATTAGATTAAATTTGTCAAATTGTCAACAATAAGCAAAGCAAGCCAAACACTCTGTCTCCTAACTGAGTGCCGGATTACACTGACGAAAACTGTGAAATGCAAACGAAAACAGTTTCCTTGCGTTCCTGCTTGTGCTATTACCATTCACAAGTCGCAAGGTGGGACGTTTACTGTTATCTATAATATAAAAATAAGTCGGGTTTTCCTTCCTGACGCTATAATTCCAGAACGCACGATCCGATTTTCACGGTTTTGCATTCGTTGGAAAGGTCTCGGGCTCCGTGAGGTTTATAGCAAAAAATTTATTTCAACAGAAAAGCAGGCGGTTGGTCCATAGCAGCCATCTCAGGAGGGCGGATTACCATTTTCTTTACAACCCCTCGACATGGATATCAAATGAAAGGTTATGGTAAGTAGAACACAAAAAGCAATATAGTATACTCAATACATCGTTTGGTCCATGGCAGTCATCTCAAGAGAGCAGATGACCATTTTCTTCACAACCCCTTCGAAATGGGTATCCAATGAAAGAGTATGATAACAAGTAGAACAATATAAGCAATATAGTATACTCAATATATTGTTTGGTCCTTAGCGGCCATCTCAAGAGTGCGGATTAATATTTTCTTCACAACCCCTTCGACATGGGTACCAAATGAAAGAGTATGATAAGTAGAACACCATAGGCAATATAGTATACTCAATATATCGTTTGGTCCATGGCGGTCACCTCAAGAGGGAGGATGATCATTTTCTTCACTACCCCCTCGACATGGGTATCAAATGAAAGGCATTATAAGAAGAATGCCATAGACTATGTCTTTAGATTCATGGCGGCCATCTCAAGAGGGCGGATTACCATTTTCTTCACAACACCCGAGACATGGGTATCAAATGAAAGGCTATGAAAAGTAGAACACCATAAGCAATATAGTATACTCAATTTATAATTTGGTCCATGGCGGCCATCTCAAAAGGGCGGTTTACCATTTTCTCTACAACCCCTTCTAGATGGATATCAAATGAAAGAGTATGATAAGTAGAACACCATAGGCAATATAGTATACTCAATATATCATTTGGTCCATGGCGGTCATCTCCCAAAATCAATTTTCCCAGATTTGTTCTTTTTTCACTATAGCTTTTTCCTATCGCAGACTGTGTCCCCATAATCTTATTTTATTGAAAGGCGTTGCAACGCACGCGGGTTTTTGCTAGTTTAATATAAATGATTCAATTTTATTCATAAAAGTATGCAATCATTTCATCAATGTTTTCTCATGACGTTGTCACGTTAAACTATCGTCCGTAAACCCTCTTTACAGACAACAAATTTTTTTTACAACGCTTTCGGTATGGATACCAAATAAAAGTGTATGATGAGTAGAGTACAGTAAGCTGGGTGACCTCATTTTAAATATCGGTCCCCACAAAATAACCGAAGACATATAATAAATTAAAAGGTAGAAAACAAAAATATAGTTTAAAAAACTTAAAAATACGCTTTTGCTGAAAAATGTACTAAAAAGTAAAAACTTATGTTGAATGAAACCTTTTTTGCTAAAGCCAGTATATATAATACTAGCATAAAACCCGCGTGTCTTGCAACGCCTTTAAATAAAAACTGTTTATTATGAGCAATGTTTTCCTTAAAAAAAAAAAAAACAAACAAACAAAAAAGTCAGCTGTCATTATCCCTAAAAGAGTTTATTATAGTGCATTTTTTTAATAAATATGGTAAACAAATTGCTGCGTATATCACCTCTGCTCAACAAATCTGCAAGTTTTGAAGCAGAGATTGGCATGTTTATGTCCCCCATTTCACTGCGTTAGGGGATGAATTTCGAAAAATCGCTTCTTAGTGGATGTCCACGTCATTAAAGGGATGCACTGTCAAAAGTTCAGCCCTATAGTTCCAGCGGTTTGGGTAAACCTTATTTCACCCCCTTAGGGGATGAATTTCAAAAAATCGCTTTATAGTGGATGTCCACGCTATTATAGGGATGCACTGTCAAAATTTCAGCCCTATAGCTAAAGCGGTTTGGAAAAACCCCATTTCACCCCCTTAGGGGATGAATTTCGAAAAATCGCTTCTTAGTGGATGTCCACATCATTATAGGGATGCACTGTCAAAATTTCAGCCCTATAGCTCCAGCGGTTTGGGTAAACCTCATTTCACTCCCTTAGGGGATGAATTTCGAAAAATCGCTTTAATAGTGGAAGACCACGCCATTATAATAATGCACTGTCAAAATTACAGCCCTATAGCTTTAGCGGTTTGGGTAAACCCTATTTCACCCCCTTACGGGATGAATTTCGAAAAATCGCTCTATAGTGGATGTCCACGCCATTATAGGGATGCACTGTCAAAATTTCAGCCCTATAGCTATAGCGGTTTGGAAAAACCCCATTTCACCCCCTTAGGGGATGAATTTCGAAAAATCGCTTCTTAGTGGATGTCCACATCATTATAGGGATGCACTGTCAAAATTTCAGCCCTATAGCTCCAGCGGTTTGGGTAAACCCCATTTCACTCCCTTAGGGGATGAATTTCGAAAAATCGCTTTAATAGTGGAAGACCACGCCATTATAGGGATGCACTGTCAAAATTACAGCCCTATAGCTTTAGCGGTTTGGGTAAACCCTATTTCACCCCCTTAGGGGATGAATTTCGAAAAATCGCTCTATAGTGGATGTCCACGCCATTATAGGGATGCACTGTCAAAATTTCAGCCCTATATCTATAGCGGTTAGGAAACCCCCCATTTCACCCACTTAGGGGATGAATTTCGAAAAATCGCTTTATAGTGGATGTCCACGCCATTATAGGGATGCACTGTCAAAATTTCAATCCAATAAATTTAGCGGTTTGGAAAAACCCCATTTCACCCCCTTAGGGGATGAATTCCGAAAAATCGCTTCTTAGTGGATGTCCACATCACTATAGGGATGCACTGTCAAAATTTCAGCCCTATAGCTCCAGCGGTTTGGGTAAACCCCATTTCACTCCGTTAGGGGATGTATTTCGAAAAATCGCTTTAATAGTGGAAGACCACGCCATTATAGGGATGCACTGTCAAAATTACAGCCCTATATCTATAGCGGTTTGGGAAAACCCCATTTCACCCCCTTAGGGGATGAATTTCGAAAAATCGCTTTATAGTGGATGTCCACGCCATTATAGGGACGCACTGTCAAAATTTCAGCCCTATATCTATAGCAGTTTGGAAAAACCCCATTTCACCTCCTTAAGCCCTGGACAGACATGTGATTTCGATATCATAATATTGAGATCACGATATCAAAATAAACTAAGTAGTGACAGACATAATATTATGATATCTGTGGCAGTTGTATTTTTGACAGTTCGCAAATATTTCTTTATTTCAGGTTCGTATTCTACTTTAATAAATAGTTACTATAGTAACTATACAAAACTAAACAAATACAAAAATTTTAAAGGTAACTTGATATTTCAAAAGAGCAAAAGTTTGAGTTTTTATAATTTCCGCTAGCGAAAAATAGCGCTGCTCTCACTAGAAATTACTCATATCATGTTAATATTATGAAAATCAGCTGTGTTTCGATATTACGTTAATATCATGTTGTTGCGTTTTGATATTATGATATGGGGGTGACAGACATATCCGAATATTATAATACTAGCATAAAACCCGCGTGCCTTGCAACGCCTTTAAATAAAAACTGTTTTTTATGTGCAATGTTTTCCTACAAAAAAAAAAAAAACAAACAAACAAAAAAGTCAGCTGTCATTATCCCTAAAAGGGTTTATTATAGTGCATTTTTTTAATAAATATGGTAAACAAATTGCTGCGTATATCACCTCTGCTCAACAAATCTGCAAGTTTTGAAGCAGAGATTGGCATGTTTATGTCCCCCATTTCACTGCGTTAGGGGATGAATTTCGAAAAATTGCTTCTTAGTGAATGTCCACGTCATTATAGAGATGCACTGTCAAAATTAAAGCCAGCTCCAGCGGTTTGGGTTAACCCTATTTAACCCCCTTAGGGGATAAATTTCAAAAAATCGCTCCTAAGTGGATGTCCACGCCATTATAGGGATGCACTGTCAAAATTACCGCCCTATAGCTTCAGCGGTTTGGGTAAACCCTATTTCACCCCCTTAGGGGATGAATTTCGAAAAGTCGCTCTATAGTGGATGTCCACGCCATTATAGGGATGCACTGTCAAAATTTCAGCCCCATATCTATAGCGGTTTGGAAAAACCCCATTTCACCCCCTTAGGGGATGAATTTCGAAAAATCACTTCTTAGTGGATGTCCACGCTATTATAGGGATGCACTGTTAAATTTCAGCCCTATAAATTTAGCGGTTTGGAAAAACCCCATTTCACCCCCTTAGGGGATGAATTCCGAAAAATCGCTTCTTAGTGGATGTCCACATCACTATAGGGATGCACTGTCAAAATTTCAGCCCTATATCTATAGCGGTTTGGAAAAACCCCATTTCACCCCCTTAGGGGATGCATTTCGAAAAATCACTTCTTAGTGGATGTCCACGCCATTATAGGGATGCACTGTCGAAATTTCAGCCCTATAGCTCCAGCGGTTTGGGTAAACCCCATTTCACTCCCTTAGGGGATGAATTTCGAAAAATCGCTTTAATAGTGGAAGACCACGCCATTATAGGGAAGCATTGTCAAAATTACAGCCCTATAGCTTTAGCGGTTTGGGTAAACCCTATTTCACCCCCTTAGGGGATGAATTTCGAAAAGTCGCTCTATAGTGGATGTCCACGCCTTTATAGGGATGCACTGTCAAAATTTCAGCCCTATATCTATAGCGGTTTGGAAAAACCCCATTTCACCCCCTTAGGGGATGAATTTCGAAAAATCGCTTTATAGTGGAAGACCACGCCATTATAGGGATGCACTGTCAAAATTTCAGCCCTATATCTATAGCGGTTTGGAAAAACCCCATTTCACCCGCTTAGATGATGAATTCCGAAAAATCGCTTCTTAGTGGATGTCCACATCACTATAAGGATGCACTGTCAAAATTTCAGCCCTATAGCTCCAGCGGTTTGGATAAACCCCATTTCACTCCCTTAGGGGATGAATTTCGAAAAATCGCTTTAATAGTGGAAGACCACACCATTATAGGGATGCACTGTCAAAATTACAGCCCTATAGCTTTAGCGGTTTGGGTAAACCCTATTTCACCCCTTTAGGGGATGAATTTCGAAAAGTCGCTCTATAGTGGATGTCCACGCCATTATAGGGATGCACTGTCAAAATTTCAGCCCTATATCTATAGCGGTTTGGAAAAACCCCATTTCACCCCCTTAGGAGATGAATTTCGAAAAATCGCTTTATACTGGATGTCCACGCCGTTATAGGGATGCACTGTCAAAATTTCAGCCCTATAGCTATAGCGGTTTGGAAAAACCCCATTTCTCCCCTTTAGGGGATGAATTCCGAAAAATCGCTTCTTAGTGGATGTCCACATCATTATAGGGATGTACTGTCAAAATTTCAGCCTTATAGCTTTAGCGGTTTGGAAAAAACCCATTTCACCCCCTTAGGGGATGAATTTCGAAAAATCGCTAGGGATGCACTGTCAAAAATTTCAGCCCTTTAGCTCTAGCGGTTTAGGTTGTGCGTTGTCTTTCAGTCAGTTACTTTTTATACAATAGAAAAAAAGTAAAGAAAATAAATCCCCTTACAACTTATTGAACCCCATTTCACCCCCTTCAACCCTTTTTTCTCCAAAAAAAAATAGCCTATGTCCGTCTCCAAGGTCTAAACTATGTCTGTTGTAAATTTCATCAAAATCGGTCCAGCGGTTTAGGCGTGAAAGCGTAACATACAGACAGACAGACAGACAGACAGACAGACAGACAGACAGACAGACAGACAGAGTTACTTTCGCATTTATAATATTAGTAAGGATTAGGAATATTATGATATCGAAATCACATGTCTGTCCAGGGCTTTAGGAGATGAATTTCGAAAAGTCGCTCTATAGTGGATGTCCACGCCATTATAAGGATGCACTGTCAAAATTTCAGCCCTATAGCTATAGCGGTTTGGAAAAACCCCATTTCACCCCCTTAGGGGATGAATTTCGAAAAATCGCTTCTTAGCGGATGTCCACATCATTATAGGGATGCACTGTCAAAATTTCAGCCCTACAGCTCCAGCGGTTTGGGTAAACCCCATTTCACTCCCTTTGGGGATGAATTTCGAAAAATCTTTTTAATAGTGGATGACCACGCCATTATAGGGATGCACTGTCAAAATTACAGCCTTATAGCTTTAGCGGTTTGGAAAAAACCCATTTCACCCCCTTAGGGGATGAATTTCGAAAAATCGCTTTTTAGTGGATGTCCACGTCATTAAAGGGATGCACTGTCAAAATTTCAGCCCTATAGCTCCAGCGGTTTTGAGTTGACCCTATTTCACCCCCTTAGGGGATGAATTTCGAAAAATCGCTAGGGATGCACTGTCAAAAATTTCAGCCCTTTAGCTCTAGCGGTTTAGGTTGTGCGTTCTCTTTCAGTCAGTTACTTTTTATACAATAGAAAAAAAGTAAAGAAAATAAATCCCCTTACAACTTATTGAACCCCATTTCACCCCCTTCAACCCTTTTTTCTCCAAAAAAAAATAGCCTATGTCCGTCTCCAAGGTCTAAACTATGTCTGTTGCAAATTTCATCAAAATCGGTCCAGCGGTTTAGGCGTGAAAGCGTAACATACAGACAGACAGACAGACAGACAGACAGACAGAGTTACTTTCGCATTTATAATATTAGTAAGGATATGGGGCGCTAGCGAAAAGTTGCAGTAATCCTTACTAATATTATAAATGCGAAAGTAACTCTGTCTGTCTGTCTGTCTGTCTGTCTGTTACGCTTTCACGCCTAAACCACTAAACCGATTTTGATGAAATTTTCAACAGACATAGTTTAGACCTTGGAGACGGACATAGGCTACTTTTTATGGAGAACAAAAGGGTTGAAGAGGGTAAAATGGGGTTCAATAAGTTGTAAGGGGATTTTTTTCTATTGTATAAAAAGTAACTGACTGACAGACAACGCACAACCTAAACCGCTAGAGCTAAAGGGCTGAAATTTTGACTGTGCATCCCTATAATGGCGTGGACATCCACTTTAAAGCGATTTTTCTAAATTCATCCCCTAAGGGGGTGAAATGGGGTTTATCAAAACCGCTGGAGCTATAGGGCTGAAATTTGGACAGTGCATCCCTATAATGGAGTGGACATCCACTAAGAAGCGATTTTTCGAAATTCATCCCCTAAGGGGGTGAAATGGGGTTTATCCAAACCGTTGGAGCTATAGGGCTGAAATTTTGACAGTGCATCCCTATAATGGCGTGGACATCCACTATAAAGCAATTTTTCGAAATTCATCCCTTAAGGGGGTGAAATGGGGTTTATCCAAACTGCTGGAGCTATAGGGTTGACATTTTAACAGTGCATCCCTATAATGGCGTGGACATCCACTAAAGAGCGATTTTTCGAAATTCATCCCCTAAGGGTGTGAAATGGGGTTTTTACAAACCCATAAAGCTATAGGGCTGAAATTTTGACAGTGCATCCCTATAATGACGTTTATATCCACTAAAGAGCGATTTTTCGAAATTCATCCCCTAAGGATGTGAAATGGGGTTTTTACAAACCGCTAAAGCTATAGGGCTGAAATTTGGGCAGTGCATCCCTATAATGGAGTGGACATCCACTATAAAGCGATTTTTCGAAATTCATCCCCTAAGGGGGTGAAATGGGGTTTATCCAAACCGTTGGAGCTATAGGGCTGAAATTTTGACAGTGCATCCCCTTAATGACGTGGACATCCACTAAGAAGCAATTTTTCGAAATTCATCCCCTAATGGGGTGAAATGGGGTTAACCCACACTTCTGAAGCTGTAGGGGTCTAATTTTGACCGTGCATCACTATAATGACGTGGGCATCCACTTAGGGGCGATTGAAATTTATCCCCTAAGGGGTTAAATGGGGTTAAGCCAAACCGCTGGAGCTAAACGGCTGAAATTTTGACGGTGCATCTCTATAATGACATGGACATTTACTAAGAAGCGATTTTTCGAAATTCATCCCCTAAAGGGGTAAAATTAGGTTTACCAAAATACTGGAGCTACAGGGTTGAAATTTGGACAGTGCATCCCTATGATGACATGGACATCCACTAAGAGGCGATTACTCGAAATTCATCCCCTAAGGGGATGAAATGGGGTTAACCCAAACCTCTGAAGCTGAAGGGCTGAAATTTTGACAGTGCATCCCTATAATCACGTAGAAATGAATGACTCGAAATTCACTTTATTTAATATTCATTTGTGATTGCTTCATAATTTCTTACATCCACGTAAATAGGCGAACAAACTTAACGAACGTTCGTCAAACCCTAAAATGTCACTTTTCTTGATGACATATACATGCCAATCTACTTTAAAACTTGCAGATTTGTTGAGCAGAGGTGATATTCGCAGCAATTTGTTTACCATATTTATTAAAAAAAAATACGAGTGTGCGTAGGACCACACTTTAGAAGTGTTAACTTCTATGGCTAGTCTAAATGTCCAAATCAATCTTAATACAGGACGATAAGGATTAATATATTTTATTTATGAGTATTCTGTTAAAGTTTATTTAATTGTTACTTATATGCACTCCCTCCAAAATGTGTTGCAATGTTTCGGAAATTAAACAATTTATCTTAAACTTATCACACAAAGATCGGACGATGGATGACTGGGATAATGTAGTTTTTATTAAAAATAGTAGCTAATATATAGTAATAAATACATAGTGCATAGTTCATAGGAAATATGTAGTACTTAGCACACAGTACATATCGTCGGGTTGATGCAGAAATTTTTGCTATTTTAAACATTGTGCAAATATGCAAAAAAGTCATATTATATTTAGCTAAAGTCACGGATCTAAATTTTTATGGGAATCCACTGGATTCATTTTGAATTTTTTCAGAACATAGTACATAATATGCAGTACATTGTATATAGTACGTAATAGATAATATATAATACATAGAAAATAATATAACATACCAGTAGGGAATGGAATTACTGGAAAAACTACTTCTACAGAAGCAGTTCAGTACTTCCACCCAGTACAAAAAAGGCATTACATTAACACGGCGATGGCCTAGGCTGGGAAGTACTTTTTTTCCCTTCCATTTGGAAGTACTTATACTACATTTATTACTAAACTCATAATGCAAAGTTATTATACTGTAAATTTTTATAATATAATTTAGTTGGCGTAGGCGTGAAGGGGTGGGGTAGCTTCAAGTAAAATTAAGCGATTTATATTTATGTATATCATAAACATAAATTCAAATATGTGTTTATACATTAAAGACATAAAACTTAATGGCTGAGACAACTGTGATGGTTAACAAAGAAAACGAGCAGCTACGAAGTTTTTCAACACGCTTTTTGCGCAAAGTCAAACGCTTGGTCACCAAACCCATTCTCCTCTGCATTATTTATAAGTCATTACAGAGAACACTAATTAAAGAAGTACTTCCAAATCGACTTCCCACAATAAATACCTGCGATTTTCCCTACTGGGATACTACCTCAGATATGTACGTAAAATACAGATGCCCAGTCGATTAGGCGAAACGCCGAAACGTATTCCATGTCGCCGAAAGCGATTAATCCAAGCAAAAGATTTAAATATTGCAGCCATTTAGTTGGCTAGAGCATGGCAACTTTTAGTCGAGGTCCAGCAACAGACATCAGCGATGGTGACGCGCATTTTTGGTTCGCACCCGTTTCTGGGCACTTGTGCCTATGCAGCTGGCTAGAGCATGGCAACTTTTGGTTTAGCTCCACATAGAAACAGCAGCGTATAATTCCATGTGTGCGAGGAAAAATAGCCCGCGCTTGGTGAGTGGGATTGGGTGAGAATGTTGCAATGCAGAAGCTGCTCTCAGCATTCGTTTTATATTCTCGCGCCGCTCTCAAAATTCATCTATATTCAGGGGTGCCACTTTGGCTCTATAGAGCCATTTGTGGCTCTTTAAGCCTGAACTACATTGAAAAGCAGTGCAGTGCAGCACTGCGAAGTGAAATTTAAACTTCTTGTAACTGAACGTGGCAACTCACATTAACTTCACTGCCTTGCACTGCACTGCACTGCGCTGCCTTGTCTTAGGCTAATTTCTAAAAAACTGCTTCGCACTGCATGCCAATTTCTAAAAAACATCATATGAAGTTGTCATTGCCATTGTTGTCAAAATGGATGAGTAAAAATTGATGGAATTAGTGAGAAATAAGGACTTTCTAGACAAAAAAGGTCACAGGAACTACAAAAAAATTACAAAAGACTATATAGGAATAGCCAATGTCAAAATACTGCTTATTCAATGTGTCTTACCACGCGTTCTCTAATAAACTACTGCAACATACTGCGCAGTGCTGCACTGCACTGCTTTTCAATGTAGTTCAGGCTTTATAAAAAAAAACTTAAAATTGGCTCTTTGGCTCTTTTTCAACTTAAATGGCTCTTTTGCCTTTTTCTTTCAACTTGATCTTGAATTTTAACTGATTTGGTTTTTTCTAATTACATACTCGCAAAGAATTTACCATTACTGTTACTGGATAAAAATTCAATATTTGATTTCAAGATTTGAAGATTTTAGAACTATCCCACAACTAATTTCTCTGGTCGGCCATGCCTCCTACTCGTATGGTAAAGAAGAAGATTTGTTTTTGACATCTTATTGTTCGCGGTTTTCAATGTAATTTCTGTTGTGTTTGAATTTGGCTCTTTTTTATCAGCTTTGGCTCTTTTTCTCGGAAAATTTGGCTCCAAAATTTTTTGTTTAGTGGCAACCCTGGTCATATTCTCGCACGCCATCGCACACAGCAGCGCACAATTTTGAGAGCGGCGCGAGAATATAAAACGAATGCTGAGAGCAGCTTCTGCATTGCAACATTCTAACCCAATCCCACCCACCAAGGGCGGGCTATTTTGCCTCGCACACATATAATTATGCGCTGCTGTTTGTAAGTGGAGCTAAACTAAAAGTTTCCATGCTCTAGCCAGCTGCATAGGCACAAGTGCCCAGAAACGAGTGAGCAACAAAGTGCGCGTGTCGCCATCATGTGTCCAGAAACGGGTGTAGCAACAAAATGCGCGTGTCGCGAATTCTTTGTTTTACCCCCAGCGAAAAAGTGCCAAACGCGCCTAAAGAAGTTAACACTTCAAAAAATGCGCTATAATAAACCCTTTGTAGGGATAATAACAGCTGACTTTTTTGTTGGTTTTTTTTTAAGGAAAACATTGCACATAATAAACAGTTTTTAAAGGCGTTGCAAGGCACGCGGGTTTTATGCTAGTAATAAAATAAGAATATGTATAGGTAAAGTCCCACGCTTTTTAACATTTTAGGTTATTTGGCCAATATGAGATCAGAACAGTAGCAGAGATTTCGGCAACTTTACTCACATCAGGAAGAACAGCTCATTCTATGCTTAAGATACCGATCGAAGAAGATCAAATGGAAAATCCTGCGTGGAACAAATCTAAAAACCTGCGTAGAAAAAATCTAGTTTTACAAAACTGCATAATGGCTGTCTGTAAATGCGATGAGTGTACTATGGCAAATAAAGTATCTATTAACAGAACACCGCGCGATTTAAGATGTAAAAACCAATTATTTTATGGAGAAACTCTTTTATTGGCATAGATTCCGAGCAATTGTTGCCGGCGGTCCGGACAAATATGTGGGCCGATGATATTGATGCATGTCTGAATTGATCACTCATTTACGGACATATTGGAAAACGTCATTTAAAGCAAAAGATGAGAACGCAATCGGAAAACTCAGGATTCAGCACTATTCTCCTCAACATAGGATATGCAATAGAAAATGTTCTGAGATTAATGAGAATGATGACAGTGAGCTGCTGAATGTTGTTTGAAAGTTCGCAATAGATGAGGAAATTTTGATGAGCGACATTTTTGACGATTTCGAAAATATCAACTCAATCGACTCAACTCAGTAATGCCACAAACATTACAATACTTTCAAGTGAAACATCTAACATCGGTTATAAACAAGCGTTACAGTGGATTGTTAACCAGTGCCGTGAGGGCGGTATGACCGGAAACGACGATACACGAAAACGGGAAGCAGAAACTGTCCTTTTTAGGATCAAATCAGTAGTATCGTCTTAAAATGTTGGCAATCTTCGTCTCAAGCCATGTTCGCCATGGGGGCCAATTATCCGAGAACGTCAAAATCTACGCGCACAAGACATATTCTGAATAAAATTGGTTAGGTATCTGTTGTGCACGTAGTATAAAAGCTTTCCGATGATTAACCTTGAATTTTAAAAAAATTTGTAGGTAACATATTTTTATAGTCAATTCTAAAGTTTTTTATATATCCATCCATAATCATGTCTTGCAGATTTGTTCTTTGTTTCATTATACCCTTTTCTTATTCCGGACAATGCACACATAATTTTGTTTTATTAAAAGGCGTTGCGACGCACGCGGGTTTTTGCTAGTTGAACATAAAAATAGAAATATAGTTTGAAGATAAATAGAAATATGTATAGTTAAAGTAAATAAAAAGTGAATCAATTAAGAAAAATACGATCTTTTTGTGGTGCGTTTGGTGCTTTATTTTCTTTCCAAATCCCATCAAATCCCCCATTGGAATCCCCCGCAACCCCTTCTCGCAAACACGTAGTCTAAGTTTGCCTTGTTTGGCGAATAAATAAATAAATTAATTAATTAATAAATAAAATATTTGTTCATACTAAGAACCCAGTGTTCGACCTTCCAGAACTTAATCATACATTCCATTACAAAAATTATTAAAAAAGAAACAAAAATATTAATTTATGAATTCGATTTTTCAAAAATCAAGTTTACACCAAAATATTACAATTTTACATCCAAAAAGTTGGACACAGGTATTCACTATCCACAGAATGGATCAGAGCAAGTTGCACCGCATGGAGGTGGGCATGGCGGTGGGCATGGGTCACAAGGACTACAAGGCTCATATGCATGCCTTCTGCTATCTACTAGATCTATAGATGGTGGAGGAGCGTCACCACCCCATTTGCGTCTCCTCTCTAGAAGGGCTCTAACTTTCTCTGCTGTCTTGGGGTTGACTAACACTTTTGGAGGTGGCCTCTTAGGAGCTCTGCTTCCGGCTCCTCCCATAGATCCAGATAAACCTCCCTTGCTATAAAAAAGAATAGTAAATTAATGATTACTCTTTTGGACAATTTTTAGTTAATTGTTTTTATTTTTTTTATTAGAAGTAGATACATAATTCTTGTGATTGGCAAAATTGTGAAAAAGAATGAGAAAACTCGACGTTCGGCATTTCAACCTCTGCTGCCACGAAATCCATTGAAATTTTGTCACTTCATGATCAAGTGCAACCACAACGGCGTAGGCTGATACATATAAAGGCTGGGGCACACACAAACGCACCGCGTCCGCACGGCATCCGCAGCGTGTCCGCGTAAAGCCTAAACCAAAGCCTTCTATATTTACAAGCCATGCTGTAGGTGTGTGTGTGTGGTTGTATGAAGTCCCAACTTAAATTCGTGAAATATCAAAGTCCCATTAAAATCAAAGGGAAAGAAGTTTTCGTTCCGCGGAAAGTGCTGTTTCGAGTGTGATTTTGTTGAAAATAAGAGCTATTCCATTAATGTAAAAAACGTACAATATTGCAAAAAGTACCCAAATTAACTGTCATAAATTTGCAATTTAAATAGACATGTGTTATTAATAAGATTTACGGGGTTTATGTTGGCAATGGAGAAAAAAAATATCAAAATCCCTTTGATAACGAGGAAAACAAAAATTATTTGTTAAAAATAAGAGTTTTTTTATAAAGATAAAAGCAAAATTTTCGTTTGAGCTTTGATTGCTACTAAAATATCCGAAATTGTTCTCTAGGGCACAGTGTCAGATGAAGGACCAGCCAGTTTTTGTTGCAGCCAGTTCCAGTTTTAAAGCAAAATAAGAAAATAAAGATAAGTTGAAACGAATAGTTTGCTAAAAATTCCGAAATATTTATATAAATTTATTTTTAGCGGTAGTTTCCTACCTCCAGGTACGGCGTTTGCTTGGAAAGTTAAACACGGAATAAAATGTGAAATAATATTCATTAACGAAGGAAGTTAGTAATGCTATTACATTTATTATTTACATTATTATCACAACTTTGTAATATGTAGTTAATAAATGTTACAATTAATGTCCATAATTTTTGTTTTTATTTGATTTAAAGCAGATTTTATCCCCAATAATTTATTCCCAATAAACGTACATAACCGCACTCCACACAGTTTGACAGAAAAATTGAAGTCCCATTATGGTTTCATTGTGAGTGTGAGATTTCTTTATGCATGGCTTGTAAATATAGAAGGCTTTGGCCTAAACTCAAATTATTTGACGCGTTGCGGACACGGAGAAGCGGGTACTGACTGGTAAAATTGTACTTTCTCTTCGTGTGTAGTCCGACACACGGCCGTCATGCGGTGCGAACGCGATGCGGGTGATATTTAGGGTGTATTAATGAGTATGTCGGAACGCCTGGCTATGGATAGGTCTTGGATAGATGAACAAAAAATTGTATGGGTGGGGGGGGGGGGAATCGTCACGGTGTAGCCGCAAGGCGTTTTGATTTTTTTTTTGTGGAAGTTTATATATCACCCTGTATTATTGTAACCGCTTAGCCTACGTGCATGAGCAAAATACCAGTGAACGCAGAATTCCTTCACCTATCTGTCGTGGTAGGGCTGAGCGAAAAGCTTTGGCGTCAATTGCAAATAAGTCGCGGGCCGCTGAGCGCGAACCACTAAACACTCGTTTAAAAGGTGACAATTATAGCGTTACATATAGTTGGAAAGTTTTTTGCATTTTCAAGTTGCAGTTGCTTTTTTAATAATATTACGACAAATTGAAGCGCCCTGCATATGTTTGTGAAGGCACTTGGCTAAAATCTGCAACGCGGTAATGCTGTGCTCACTTTCGTTCTGCTATTTTCGATGACAAAAATTAGCCACGCTCTGGGCGTCCAATTACTGAAAAGGTTGATGAATTTCTTGGCGAAATCCAGCAAGATGTCAGCAGTTTCGAAGTATAGGTCACCTTCCCATCGGAAGATCCAAAGATCGTGGAAAGGAAATGTGGAGTAGTCACAATCGTTTACGAAACCACGATTGACGTTGAAAAATGTAATGCTATAGAACTTCAAAAGAAGCATGTTAAATGTACTTGTTTCAAACCACAGAAACCACAAATTCTTCGTCGATGGATTCATAATCCGAAAAATGAGGGCACATTGTCAATATATGAAATGTTAAAATTATTATTATTATCCAGCTTAATCCCTCTCTCTTGGGAGCATAGGGCTTTCACAAAGCTTTGCCATCAGACTCATATACATATATGTATAGAAATATAAATATGTATAGAAATATTTTGCAAGAATTATTGTAGTGAAATATTAAGTAAGTGTAATATAGTGAAATCTTGTATAAAAAGTAACATAAATAAATACCCTCCGGCTCCTCCTGCTCCTCCTTTACCGCCACCTTTGCCGCCACCACCCTTACCTCCTGCTCCGCCTTTTCCGCCTCCTTTACCACCACCTGAGGCACCACCGGCTTGTCTACCGCCACCTGCTCCACCCTTTCCGCCGCCACCACCACCTGCACCACCAGCGCCACCACCGCCAGCTCTTCCACCTCCGGCTCCTCCCGCACCGCCCTTTCCTCCACCGGCGGCGCCACCACCACTTCTCCCACCACCAGCACCGCCACCACCACCAGCAGCTTTCCCTCCACCTCTGCCGCCTCCACCACCTGGTCCACCACCAGCACCTCCTGCACCGCCGGGTCCACCTTTAGTTTTGGGCTTAGGTTTCCGCTTTTCACAATCTTCCTTAATTGCCATTTCGTAGTCTTGCGAGTTATATTGAGTTTCTTTGACTGCGCTGTCAGGTTTGCGTTTTAGCCAAGGCTTGACCAATCCAACTGGCGGTGTGAATTCAACATCTAACTCGCTGTCCGTCTCCGTAGTATCAGTAAGGTACAAACTGTCAGCCACATTAGGAATTTTCAAGTGCTTACAAGCATTTTTAACTTCATGTTCAAGGCACTCCTTCTCCATGTAAGTCCGGCAACAGCAACAAGCTATTGGCATTTTGCAGGTACATTTCTTGAAGCCTTTATCTTTAAGGTTCTTCTTTATGTTACGCTTGTGTATCAGCATTGGATTTTTACTTATCTTAAACGTGATTGGTTTCACTTTAGCATAGGGATCTGGGCATTCTTGGATCTGCTTCGGATCCTTTAAAGGACGCATCGTAACTAAATATTCACCATTCTTTTTAACTACATGAAGAGTTGGTTTTTGTATTAGAGGTTCCTCTTCGACCTTTTTACCAGGCTGATGTTTTCTATGCTTCGACACTGGCAAGTTATCAATAGGGAAGTCTCTTAGCCAAAACTTCATCAGTGTTTTAATTGGCTTTGTAATAGCACCTGGCCGCCATCCCTTTTGTGAATGTGCGTCCAAGTTCCACAACCATCCCATATTTTTTGGTACTAATGACCCTTGAGTTACGCAACTGTTATGCCTATCGTCGTGAGTTTCCGGCCCACATTTTTTGGACGTAAACTTGCAATACACACGCTTTGGTTTCTTTTTGCTAAGTTTCCTTTTCAACGCCGTTATTGCTTCACTTTTACAGCAACTACAATTATGGAGATACATGATGATAATGCAAGTTATAAAACAATACTCACTCTTCTTGGCCACCATCTCCGGAGCCCCGTTGATTACCTAGTGGTGCTGAATGTCCGGGTCCGGTCTTCCCTGTCTTGCCTTTTTTTTTGTTGGTTGGATAAAAACTTTTTTCACACTGCTGTTTATGTTTAGTACTCATAGTATGAAGTACGTCACCCTTAGCACCAAATTGAGAGTACTTCGTAGTGTTCTTGTCGTCTGGAATAGGATACATATTTTTTAACTTATCCAAAGCCTTTGACAGAGGCGTTAACGCGTTGTTATCTCGCAATAGTTGGTCACAAATATCATAAGGATTTTCCCCGCTGGCTACACTTTGCTCACACAAATGATCGGTTAAATAGTTTTTATTCGCATTGGCACACGAAGGATTAGTTTTTACGGTGCTTACAATTTCCTTATATTTTGGTAACACTCGGCAATGTGCACAAACCTTTTGGCCATCGCATGAGCAGCGGCAAGCAGCAGCTCTTTTACCTTTGCATTCCTTTGACCTATCCGGACAGGTAGATGAACCCCATTTTTCCACGATATCATCGACTGTTAGTTCTTCATTTGGACAACTTTTCGTTTTATATGGTGCAGGCTTATGCCCACAATTATTACAAGCCCCAGATTCCGGAGGCCAGCTTCTATCCTCACAGCATACAGGACAATTCCTAAAAGTCAAGTTTTGTTTGGGAAATGTTTAAAGGGAATGGAATGTTTTACAATGGTTGTCCATCTGAGCAATCATCATCATCGTCTTCATCATCTTCACCACACTCATCTTCTTCTGATTCGCTGCATTCGGATGAACTAGTTGAGGTCGTGCCACCTAAAAATATTTAAAAGCATAATTAACACATAACATAAAAATATTTTAATTTTTATAACTTCAGCGTTAGCAGGTTGTGTTAAAATTTATAGACTAGATAGAATTTATATTTTATCCAACATTATTAACAAACATAACATGCAATCAATTTTCAGTTACAAGTGAATAACTAAAGAAACATTGACTTAAACTGAGGACTGCAGCAATATTTTCCCATAATATAAAACCATCCCGCTCAGCCCACCCTCTCACCCTACAGCACCTTTTCGCGAACAATATATTCTAGAAATTCCTTTCTAACCAGAACGAAAATTATTCAGCCCTGAACTGGAGAAAAATTTAATGTTTTCGATAGTAAGCATTCCTGCAAAGCGAGCTTCCAGCCTCTGCTACTCCTTAGGTAATGCCATAGGCCTTTCCATAATATCCGAGGAGACCAAAAACCCTATGGAAAGCGTCGTAAACGTCGACCCAGTCGTAAAAGGACTATTACAGAGACTGTCACTAGGAGCTCCTCTGTTAGCTTGTCGGTCCCCGCATCCTTCCCTTCTAATGGACTCTAACTCTATCTCAGAGTCTGATGCGACACATCTAATTCAATATTGCTGGACACACGGACACTGGGAATACTCGGTAACCTGCACTAACCTTGTACCCAGGCCGCGAAATATTTTCATTTCGCGCTTTTCCCCTGAAACTACGCCAGGGGGCAATTAAGGATTATTTTAATAGAAAAGCAAGCAATCTTGATACAATCTCCTGTAGAAGGATCAGCAATACTCCCAAACCGGTCGCGTCCTTTGTTCTGTCTGCACCGCCCAATACCGCCGAAAAGCTTTTGGACCCCGCGTTCTGACCTCCGGTACCTTCCCTAAATACTTTGTTCCCCGCAAAACGTGTATATCGCACTCCTGACTCTCGCCAGGTTTCAAAAAACTTTAGACGCTCATCCTCTATTACCAAAATGTAAGAGGAATGAGATCCAAAATCCACGATGTGTTTCTAACAACTTCGGCCAGCGTTTTTTGATATAATCGCCTTTACGGAGACATGGTTATATAATGGGATCCTAAATACCGAACTTTTCGACTCCTTGCAAGTTTTTCGGAAGGATAGATATAATGACCCGGAAGCTCGTGAAGGTGGTGCACTACTCTATAGTAACTGTTATGTCCAGTTCTAGAAACTTGAGAAATGAAAATAAAAAAAAGTTGAAGAAATGTAGAATTTAAGTATTGGCAGTTTGGATGGGCTGGAAAAAGTTTAAAGGGGGCCTCGGTAGCCTAAGGAGTAAGGCGTCTGGCTACCATCACAGAGGTCCCGGGCTCGAATCCCTGCCAGCCCCACGGCTGTTCGCCTATTACACTTTCCCACCTACATAACTTTCCTTCTTTCTTCTTCCCTCTTTACATTTCTCCTGTCTAAGCCTTCCATAGCCCTTTCCCGCTCCGCCAAAGCGCATGTCATGGGTTGGTTGATGAGATTCAACTGGATGCCCCGATGTCAAAGTCGCGATAGTAATAGTTGGGAGTGGTAGGAGGACTAAAAATATCGCGGGTAGGTTGTGGCAGTTCCATCCTTCCTGACTAGAGCTGCTGTTCGACATTGCACTCTATACGAAGAAAATAGCTTCTCGACAGTATAAAGCGCCTTTCCTGAGACTCTAGTCTTTCACATAAAAAAAAAGTTGTAGCATAAGTTTGCAAATAAAATTTATACTGATAGTTGTGCGCGTTTTTATTTGAAAAGAGTCGCAAGGGTCCCGAGTGGTCATACAGAATAAAAGTGGCGACGAGGATAAAAATAGTAAAGTAAATAAAATTCTAAATTGGAAAAAGTGAATTTTTCGTCCACTTAATTAGGAACATAGAACCATTTTTGCCGGGAGGATATTTTAAGTCGTACGAGGACCGGTTAAAACAGTTTTTTGTTGATGATGTGCAAGAAGAGGCCAAAATCCCGCTATTAATAACAATTATGGGGCCAGAAGCGTACGAGATTTTAAGATCGTTGGCGGTGCCGGAATTACCCTGCACAAAGAATTTTGAAGTCCTTATCACGCTGTTAAGAAATCATTTTGCAGCGAGAGAAAGCAAGAGGGCAGAAAGATATAAAATTAACAAGGCCCATCAAGAACAAGGAGAACCGTTAGCAGAATACATCGTGAGATTAAAGCCATTATTAGCCCAAACATGTCGGTTTGGAGAATCCCTAGACACAGAAAATGTAGAAAATTCACAGGCAAATGCACAAACAATAAGTCAAGTAAGTAGTAGAGAAAGCGTTTGAAAATATGCAAAATTTTGCTACCCATAATAAATACCCAGAAATCTCGTCAAGTTAAGTCAAATAGTCAATACAACCAAAGTCAGCGATATTCAAGTCAATCAAGTCAGTATAAAACTGGAAATTCAAATAAGTCAAGCAAACAGAGTTGGCAAAAAACAAACATTAAGCCTAAAACAGAATGAATGCAGAAACTTCGACGTTGACTTCACCGTTGCAGTAAAATCGACTTTTACGCACAGCGCTAACACATTCATTTCGGTAACTTCAAAGTCGATAATTTGCAAGATAGTATTTACAATTGCGATAATCATTTAATAACATACCAGAAGTTATAAATTTTGAATAAATGGACCAATTTATTTTTATTGTATGTGGCCTCTACGTATATGGGCGATTCTCCAGAACCTTTAACCTGAGCTAATTGGAAAAATGAAATTTCAAATTGATAGCACAACCGTGCCATGATATTTTTTGTGTTTCTTATTTCATAAATAAATGTTTTCTGATGTAGAACATTAAAAAATTCAATGCGCATATTTTTTTTATGACATGGTTATATTGACATGGTTACAATTTTGACATCAAATTTGACATGGTTACAATTTTGACATTCGCTAAAATTACTTTTTTTTAAGATTCATGAAACAACTTAAGCGAAAAAAACGTTACATATGATTTAACTAGTTACAATACGTCATAAGAAATTTTACGGGGATGAATTTAATGTAATATGAGCAAATTAATTGCGGTTACAACTTTGACATTTAAATGTAACCTACGTTCCCGTTAGCCAGTTTTGCCCAAAAATCAACCAATTTCAACTTATTGTTGTCACAAAATGTATGCACATGTTCGTTAGTGTCTGAACAATAAGTGCGTTTAAAAAATTTTATGATAAAATGAGACAATTCGGAGTTCTTCGACTTACCATGCGGGTTACAACTTTGACGTCAAAACCTAGGGACAAACTTCAGAGTTGTTTTTTGGAAAATATAGCGATTTGACACTGCACCGAACACAACTGCATTTTTCCTTAAGAGTTAAACTACAATTTTTCACTTTTCACTATTTGTGTCAACGCTTCCTATCACAAATATAAATAGTTTTTCATTCAGATTAGCGCTAAAGACAGGCCGAAAAGTGACAGGTAACGGAACATTTTTTCAAATTTCATTGCAAAATATCGTTTTAAATGACTTCGTACTTATACCTCATTGCTCATTAATGATTTCTTAACATTATCGATAGCTTCTTTTATTTTTAATCTTCCTACAAAAATTGTAATTCATAAAAATTTTGAAGCGACAAGCAGGTTAAAAGTTCCGGAGAATTGCCCATATTACCTGCGAAAATTATATTTTTCATACAATAAACTGAATCAATTTAAATTTTCTAATTTGGCTACAGTGACAAAATTGAAATATTATGTTGATAGCTCTGCAACTTTTGCAGCAACTTTAAAAATTTTCAAAGTCCAAGTCGACGCAAAGTTTACTGAACGTGAGTACTATAGAAAATGTATGAAGCTGTCAAAATGCAAAGTAGAAGTCGGAGTTTCCGCATTCATTCTGTTTTGGGCTTAACAAATCAGCAGCCAAGTCAAAGTCAAAAGAGAGATCGATGCAGTCGTTGCGGAAGACAACATGAAGAAAAAATAAGTCTGGCAAGAAACTGGAATTGTTTCAGTTGTGGAAAAGACGGTCACATAACAACGTTTTGTACAAGCAAAGGATAATATACAGGTAGAGCTATTCATAATATAGGAAATTCTAATGAAGCAACGGTAGTCCAAGTGTTAATCAATGGAACTGAAACAGAAATGGAAGTTGACAAGGGAGCAGCAGAGTTAGTAATAAGTCAAAAGGAATGTATTGAAGAAAAAATTCAGAAGAATTTCGAAGTGATTTTGCATCATTACTTAAAGCACAACGGATTAAGACTAATCTCCAGTTCGAGTCTACTTAAGTTTTAATTTTATGACCTTTTGAACTTTTCGATTTTTTGACCATGAAAAGTGATATTGCAGAGGATGGGACTTGGTATATAGGTAAATTGGGTTGCTCCCAACTCATATTCCGATTACCATCTTGTTTGGAGATTAGGTTCGACTTTTGGGAATTTTTGAAAATGTCACTTCGGTCCAGTTGGACAAAGTGATATTGCAGAGGATGGGATTTAGTATAAAAAAATTAATTTGGTATACAAAAATTAGATGTTCTAAGGCTTATAACTGCTTAAATTTTCAACTTATGACAAAATGTTTTATATAATAAATTGTAGATAACATAATTCTAAACCAAAAGTCTCTTTGCAAATTTTCTTTAAGATGTACTGTTATGCCCGATTCCACAGTGAAAGCTTAAACCTCGAAATTGAGTTAAGCTTCCGCTTAAATGTTTTTGGTGTTCCACAGTGGAGGTTTTTCTCTTAAACTGAGCTCAAATATCGCGTTAGCTTAAGCTGCCAAATTTGAGCGCTTAACTTTAAGCCGTGAGGCTTATCGTTGAGAAATGTCAATTTTGTGTGAGAAGTGATTACTTTGGTTGTTTGATTCTATTCCGGCTTGTTTAAATTAATTAATTTTTGGAGTTGCGATTAATTAAGGACAATGGATGGTGATTTAGATGATATTACTGATGCTTCTGATGAAGAATACTATTACATAGTTATTCGTGTATTATTCGTGTAAGGAGATTTCATACCAATTGTAAAAAGAAGAAAACATTCTACTAAAAAGCATGCCGTGCAGAGTGCGGATAAAAGGCTGCAGTGTGCTACTCCAAAGATCGCGACATATTTGCTTTACCGCCCTGCTGAAAATGTACCTCATAGTCTTATAGCAGATGCGACACATCCAACCCAATAATTAATACGGAAAACTTATACCTTTCCGGGGGTGGACGGAAGGTATTTCAGTCAAAATACCAAAAAAGGGGGACATAACGAATAACGATATGAGAAAACTGTAGAGGCACCTGTCTATTATTTACTTTGGTAGACAAATGCAAGAGAGCCTTATTTTTTTTCACAAATTCTTACATACATATAAACATAAACAGTTAAAAATCACATAATTCATTTACCAAGAGCAAAAATTTCACAAAATATGACAACTGACTCGACCACAGTGGCCTACAAAATTCAATGAACTAAGTTTAGCTGAACTGAGCACAAAAACAAACTGTGAAACGATTTCGAATTGAGCTAAAGCTTAAACTAACTGTTCAGGTTTAGCTGAGCGAAAGCTTAAACCGACACTGTGAAACCGGGCATTACGGAGATATAGTGGAAAATCCATTTGCACACCTTTTCCAAGATGGCGGCCAAATAAGGGGGCCGGGAATCACGAAAACTCAAATTTAAGCTTACACCTACCCACCCACAACAACCCAAAAATAAAATCTTGTCCTGCATTTTTTTTATTTGGTAGTCTAAGCTTAGGTGTCACCCTTTGTACTACTAGTCCGTCATGTCGTACACGTTATGGTGCAATGTATAGTAGTAAGCTTAGCTCGAAGGATAGAGAGAAAGATAGGATAGATTAGGGGCAGTCGGGTGGGTGCTAGAGGAGATGGTGGTGAACCTTGCGTTTGAGCTCTTGGGTGTTGTATGAGTTTGGAAATACTGACTGAGGTAAGTTGTTCCACAAACGCATTATTTTTGTTATAAACGAATTTCTAAATAGGAGTGTGCGCGAAGATAAGGGGTGTAGACTATAAGGGTGAGCCGAGCGGGCAAGTCTAGTGTGGGGAGAGGCCGTGGAGGCATGAGGTTACTTATTTCAGTAGAGCAATCGTTGTGGTAAAAACGGTAACATTTTGCCAGAGCTGCTACATTCCTACAGTGGCTTAATGAGTCAATTGAAGAGCAAATAGCACTATCGCCCATAAGTTTGAGAGCGCGGCTTTGTACCTTGTCCAGCCAGGCTAAGGTAGTTCTCGGGGCCCCAGCCCAAATATACGAGTTGTATTCGAAACGGGGTCGAATGTAGATTGTAGCCCTGCCCGACGGTTGAAGGAGGAATTTACATCTTTTAAGGAATCCCAGGCACTGTGATGCTTGTTTAGAAATTTGGAATATGTGATTATTCCAGCGCAGATTTTCGGCTAGTGTTATGCCTAGGATGTTTAAAGGCGATTCTGCCGTTAGGTTTTTATTGTCCACTGAAATAGAAGGAGGGTCGGTGCAGGTTTTATTGGAGATGAGACAGTATTTCGTTTTGGATGCATTAAATTCGACATGTTTCTTGTGGCCCCAGTCAAGAATTCGTTCGATGTCCCTGTTGATTGAAATGGACATGAGATTGCGATAATGCAGGCAAGGTCTGGCGCGTGCTTGTCCTACAGTATCGAAGCCATGGAGTAACATAGTGTACTGTCGTCCGCAAAGCTGTGGAGTGGGTTGGAAGAGATTGAGAGCAGGTCATTTATAAAAACTAGGAAAAGAGCTGGTGACAGATTTGAGCCCTGGGGAACACCTACGGAGATGGTGTGGGGGTCCGACTCGACGCCATCCAATACTACCTTGATGAACGGCCAGAAAGGAATCTCTTAATCAGGTTCCAGTCAATACCAATAGCCTGGCGTTTAGTTAACAGAGCGGGGTGCCACACTATGTTAAAAGCCTTAGAGATATCTAGAGCAACCAGGCCAGATTCACCAAATTGGTGTACACTTTGGTTGAGGTGCTCTGTTAGGCAAACAAGGAGGTCGCCAGTAGATCTTTTTGGTCTAAAGCCGTACTGTTTGTCATTCAATATTTTTTGGTGTTCAAGATATCTCAAAAGCCTCTTATTTATTATTGTCTCCATCACTTTGGAGAGAATAGAAGTAATTGATATTGGGCGATAGCAATGTTAAAGCACCATTTCCATGGGCTATAAGTCCCACAGAGGCATTAAATGAAAATAAAGTATCGGGTCATACACCCTCCTACGATTTTTTTTGAGGCCGTGGGAGGCAAAAGTAAGGTAAATTCTAATGCTCTATTAGTGCTTTTTATGAAGCCCTTACAAATCGATGTAATTTGAGGCCCAGGTGAGGTGCAATGACTTTCTGTTGATTGATTAGTAATTATTACATTGTAATTAACTAGTTTTATAAATTAGACATGGGTGGCGTGCATAGGGTGCATACTAGAAGGGGTCAAACTTTGACCCTTATGAGGGACAGGGGCGGATGGGCCATAAGACCAACCGAGAAATTTCCGGGTGGGCCGGCTGTTCAGAGGCCAGCACGGCCGGTGGCTGAAAGTACGTCTAAGTGATCTACCAACCTATCTTCATAAACATTTACTTACCGAAAATAAAGAACCGGAATGAATTTTCATTTTCTTAACAAATTTTTGTGGGATTTCTGTACATTTTTTTCTGTATTTTACACTATTTTTCAGACTGTCCATAAATAACTCTCAAACTTTTATGTTTTGTTTATTTGGTGGCTTAGATGTTTTCATCTCGGTGACATTTGGCGCATGCTGGGGTACAAAGCTCTTTAAAATACTTAAAAGCTTGACAAAGGCTAAATTTAGCTCCTCCTATCAAATCACTTGTTTTCATTTAATCAGTCGCGACTGCGTATTGCTAGAGGGAGGTGCATTTTTCTGGCGCTTTAATGATTATTAAAAAAATTACAAATTCTGAATGAAAAACATCGTTTTATATAGATATGTATATTTTTTTATTTTCAGGAATTCGCATTTGCGTGGATTGCAAGGTGACGATAAACAAGTATGTCAAAACCTTCTCTCGAAGGTTAAAGACATTTTTGCACAATTGTTAGGAAGTCAAATATTTTTGTCATAGACCTAAAAGGAGCTATCAGCAGTTGTCAGTTTCAAATATATCTCAGGAATTATTGGTGGTAAATACACCTAAACGCTTACATACATACAAGCGACTAGTGTTTGGTGTTAGTAGCTCTCCGTCAATTTTTCAGTCAGTCATGGATCAAATATTATCGGGAATAGCTAAAATATTTTGTTTTATAGATGGCATAATAATTAGCGGTGTAAATGAAGGTGAATGTCGAGCAAAATTATTTCAGGTGTTAGATAGACTAAATAAACACAATGTTAGAAATCGAGGAAATTGGTCGAGTATTTGGGATTATTATTTTATTTGAAAAAAAGATAGCGTTTTCTCATTTTGAATTTGGAATGGCGAACTTAACTTAAAAAATCCCGGAAAGTGTAAAAAACGCTTTTTAGCGAATAAAAGAAAAACGTGACCTTGGATCGAAAAAAATCAAATTATAAGGTTGTAGCTATTGAAATTATCTTTCGATTGATGTATATTGAGTTTTAGGTTAGGGCGCATAATATAGAGAAAAATGGGAAAAACTGTCCAAAATCACGTTTTCTAAATTTGTTAATAACTTTTGTTTAACGCAACTTACATATTTGTTATTTGGTACGAATATTGCTTCTTAATGGCTGAAATAATGGTGTTATTTTTGGTGCGAAATATTGAAATTTCCTTGATATTTCACTCTTTGTAAAAAAAAGGCGTGTAAAAACGTTCCTCTTGGTCCATGGATTTCTCTGGATCAATCGTTTGCGGAATATGATGGACTCTAGACAGAATGATTGTTGAACCTAGTTCAATAGTTTTGTCATTTGTCGATAATTATCACCTTCCTCTTCTCTGAGCTAGTGTTCTGCCTTTAACATTGGGTTTATCCCTGAAGAGTCCATATTTACCTTTAACCTTAAAAAGGCCAACCTTGAAGAAGTGCCATCCAAGCTCAATTCGATCGATTTCAATAGGTTTCTTTCCTCAAATGAGTAGGATGACGATGTTACAAGGTTTTACTCCGCTTTGGAAGAAACCTTTGCATAATGTATAACTAATGAGCCTACAAAGTTGTCCAGATCATCCCCACTCTGGTACAACTATAAGATATGCTAAAAACCTACCTGAAGAGGAAAACAGTTTCGGTGCATTTATTAATTGCTATGACCAATTTCATGCTCTCTCCGAAGCTCTCTACAAGAGTACCTCAGTAACATGAAAGACAAACTGTATGGCTCGACATACAATCAGGTTTTCCCGTATGGGTAACCGTCCCTGATTTACCCGTCGCCATGATCTACATACTTTTTGGTTCTGAAACCGATTCGGTTTTAACATATACGTATGTCTCAACTAACTTAATTGCTTGAGTTCCATTTGGCACGAAAACACGCAGTCCGGAAAAAACAAAATCAAATGTCGCAACACTAGAGCTCCTGCAGCACGAATCCATCCGAGATTTGCGAAATGTTGGCATAGTTCTTCCTCAAATCTTTCTCGTCCCCTGTCTTTCAACCAACATATCAATGCATCTCAAGTGGCTTATAACTTATGTCTCTCTATTACCCAGAGAGACTATCTTGAAACATATTAGGGGTCGTCCATAAATTACGTGAGGTGATTTTTTCTATTTTTCGACCCCCTCCGCTAGGTGAGATTGCGTGAGATTTGACTCGACCCCCTCCCTCCCCCCTAATCTCACGTGAGAGTTTTCAAATTTTAAAAAATCTCTGGTATTTATACTAAAAATACGTAATGACGGTGTAACCACAGCAAAACGGGCATTTGCTTAAAACTGCAGGAAAGGCCCTCGCTTATAAAATCCGTGTGCGTAACCGTAGTGCAATCTGGGTCAGTCAAATTATATCTGCTTCGTTTACATTAAGATGAAATGCCATCAGCGAGGTGAAAGGAGTGTAAAAAGTTTATCTAGGCGCAAGGGGCGTGTTAAGAGTAAGATTTTATTTGAGATAACTGATAATTTTTGGACTCCTTGCCCTCCACTCGCTTTTTCGCTTGTAGTAGACACAAAACTACAAAAACGTGAGCACTCACTCAACAAGCATTTCATTGCGCTAAAATTTGGCGTGTGCCTTCTTGTAGTTCTAAATTCTAAGGGCCTTTTCGCGGGTCAGTATTACTTGGCTCATACTCTGCAGCATTCGCCGAGACGCTCGTTTGGTTAACCGGTCGAGACTACAGAATCAACAACAAATTTTTGTGCAGGATTTACCCATATCTTAAGGCCCTAATTTCCACACAGGTCGGCGGGAGGCCGTGGCTGACTGTATGGGTCCTGCAGTTCAAGAAAGTTGAAAAAATTCGCATTTATCGTCAGTTCGGCCCTGAAGATGTGTACTTCTATTCACTCTCCGTATCCACTCGGAACGGAAAGCAAGACGCAAGCTAATCGCGTTTGCACTTGTTTGCGGGTGTTCACGGCGTGGGACTGGAGCCGCCTGGAAGCTTTCGCTGAGGCCATGAACATTTTTGCACTTGAATTAATAACCTGCTATGCAAAGCAGTCGTTTTCGGGCTCGTTTGTTTTGGGGGTCTTCAGTGGAGAAACATGTTTTACTTAATTTAACACAATTTTCTCGCAATTTTACACTGTTTGTTTAAAAAAAATAATTACGTGATATTTGCGGAAACCCCCCTCTCCCCCCGTGAGATTGGGTAAAATTCGGCTCGACCCCCTCCCCCATAAACGCCTCATGTAATTAATCGACGACCCCTTAACGAACTCCTACAAGATTTTTCGCCCGGCCCTGACTGTATTCTCCCTGCTGTTCTAAACTCCTATGCAGGGGCCCTTCTGTGTCCTCTAATGCACTTATTCCAAAAATCCATTAATGCAGGGCGTTTCCCACCTTTATAGAAGAGCTCTTTTATAATCCCCGTTCATAAAAAGGAATCGAAGAACAAAATATCAAATTATAGACCGTTTGCGAAGTTATCGTCTATAACAAAACTCCTTGAATTTATTATTTATTCTGAGATCGCCCCTATCTCTCATCGCCGATGACATCATACTGTACCGTCCACTGACATACATATAATAATGGACTGCTCATCAGCAATTATTATTCCCATACAAACCGATGGCACCAAAAAGGTATAGTCGCTCGCTCATCCATAAGCCCCCAAACTGACAGAAGCACTCAGAAATAAAATCAATTAGAAAAAAATAGACGGGTATAGTGATGTTTATATCTTTTGCGTTAAATCAATTAGAAAAAAATAGACGGGTATAGTGATGTTTATATCTTTTGCTCTTTTCCCCATAGACCCCCCGATTTTGACATACAGAATGTCAGTTGCTAAAACAGGCGTTAAGAACTTAAATCAGATACACATAAAATTTGCAAATTAATGAAAAAAAGGCATTTTAAAAGGTGAAAAAGTGAAAATAGTGTTTATTAAGTTTTTTAAACAAAATATTTGTGTTGTTTTAATGTTTTAAGTACGTATTTAAGAAAATGTAAATTTCAAAAGTGATTCCGGTGTTTACATGGAGTGAAAAAAGGTTTTTAGCCTATGGAACAAATTGGTGCCATGAAAAATTTCTCATAAGCAGTCCATTCTATATGTCAGTGGTACCGTCACATAAAGAGTACCGAGGATTGCAAACTTTTGCAAATTGACCTTAACACCTTCTATTCTTGGTGTTCTGTTCTAATAACAACCCGGTTCTTAATATTAGCAAGTGCGAGGTCATGACTTTTTGTAGGAAACGAAGTTCGCTAATTTAAGATTATACTTTTCTCGACAACATAGGCTCCCGCGCAAACTCTGTAACTGATTGTTGTATTTTTACGGTTTTATTAAATAATAACAGCGTATTACAATAATTATATTTATTATTGTATAAAATACTTGTTACGTTAGGCTTACACTTAATACGCTTCACTCCATCAATCATCTAATCTTGTTGTTCTTAACTCCCCTCGTTTGTTTCCCAATGTTGCCAACACTGATCTTGGGGTTAGGTTTCATTGAAAGCTGGATTTTTCCTCTCACATCATATATCTCTTCCAATGGCAGTTTAGTGCTGCGATTTATAAAAAGCTGGTCTAAAGAATTCAAAAAACCCCCTCATAACTAAACACTTGTGCATATCTTAAGTCAGGCCTTTACTCGAAGACGCCTTTCAGGTGTGGTCTTCTCACTACTCCTCCCAAATTGGATGAGTCGAATCGGTTCAAAGGAAGTTTGGCAGATTTGCACTCAGGCGCCTCCCTTGGGATAACCCTCTTCTTCCGTCTTACGAGAACGGGCTCAAATTAATCAACTTTAGCTCTCTCCATAAGCGACGCGACGCAGCTGACATTATTTTCGTTCATCGACTAATGAATAGTAAGGTGGACTCAGGTTTCTTGCGAAGCCGTTTGTCTTTTACATTGAACGGTTATAACCTGAGGAGTGAGCCTCTCTTGCACACTAATTCCTCTAATACTAATTACGGCAAGTACGAACTAAAGTCTAAAAATTAACAAGTCTTTCATCTTCATATGGTTGATGAGCGAAAGGCTAAAATTCATCAAATGACGATGTCAGGCTATTACAGAGAAAATGCAACATTTTTATACACGCTCGCACACAATTTCGAGGAGAAACATTTATGATTTTACATGGGGATAAACTTGATGTGTTGGTGCATATTTGCTCTTTGTTCGAAAAAAACAGCTGATTCAATTTTCCTACGAATAATTCAAGTTGTTGCGGTTGCGTAAACCACCTGTCTTTCGTGAGGCATCTACCAGCTGGTCCTGGGCTTTTTTGTGAATGTTAAACTGTTGGTTGGTTGGTTGGGTATACTATTATAGTACTATTGATAGCGATAACTCGCCAACTGCATCTTGAAGAACTCATAGCATAAGTACACTAAAATGCTCAAATGCCAGTTCGCCAATTCGCAGTGGATTTAGCACGTCAATGAAGGCCTTGTCTCCTTGCTGACGCTTGTTCTCAGTCAGCCCACAAAGCGTGAATAAATGCCAGAGACTGACTGGCTGAAGGTGCTCGGGCTGTTGAAATATAGGTGTCACAGAGCGTTTAATTGGAGGCAGTTGCAAGAGATCTAACACACAGTCCTCAACACGTGCCATAGACAGGTCGTGCCCATATCATCAGCCGGATCAGGATGGACAACTGAACAGTGATGTGATTTAGGCGCAATCTGCTAGAAGTTTAGAACAACGGTTTATGGCGACTTTGCTAGGCTTTGAATTTACGATTTCCACACTAATATTCCACCACGGTCTAGAAAATGGTCAATGGAATTTAGTTCCAGAAGTTGGATAAAGGGGGAGCGTGGAAATGCAGTGGCAACGGCATGTAGAGTCAGTTTGGTTTGAAAAGCGATGAAAGTGTTCTAAAGTGATAAAAAGTAACCAAAAGCGAAGAGTGATGGTTTAAAATTCAATTAAAAAGCGATAAGTAGAATTTAATAGTGTGAGATATTAAATTTCAAATGAAAACAGCAAACTTGAAGAATTTCGTTTGTTATTGAATTGTGTTTGGTTTTTAATAAGTAAGTTTCAATGTAAATATTTAAAGTGTATTCCTTAATTAATCCTACGACTTCGTTAAGCTGTAACAACATAAAAATATGTTATCTTGCTCAGGATATCAAAAATTCATCAAGTTTGCATTCGGCCATATGTAGCTTCAGAAACTGATCAGATTATATTGCCGACGGCCACGGTTCACGTAGAGGACGAGAATGGACTAGATTTTCCTGTAGCATCAAAGCCAAACTTCATCACCGCGTTGTCCCAAAGACTAAATATAGCAACAAAAAAGATTGAAATAAAGGTAAACAGTACAGACAGACGGCGGGCATGAGTGAGATCCAGCACTTACCAAGAAGAATCACGAGTCAATGTTACCAAAAAAGACACCTAAATGGTGCCTACTATTACTACTTCGAACCCTGAAAATCAAATTGACCAATTGGAAGATAAGTATCAGCATTCAACTAGCAGATCTATATAAAAAGCGGAGCAGTACCAGATTTAAGCATGGGGGCCTGCAACACACCCAAAAACCTTATCTTCAGATCTGCGATGGAATAATCGCATATTCCAAATCGCTAAACAAGCTTTCTAATGCCTGGGACTCCTCAAGAGATGCATATAAATCCTACATTCGGCCCCGCCTTGAATGCATTTCATATATCTGGGCGGGCGCCCCAAAAACCACCTTGGCTTGGCTGGACAAAGTGCAAAACCGCGCCATCAAACTCATTGGCTATAGCACCCTTTGCTACTCCGTCGACTCTTTAAGCCACCGTAGGAATGTTGCAGCACTTTGCAAATGTTCCCGCTAACACCATAGCGAGTGTTCCACTGAAATTAGAAACCTCCTGCCTACACGACAACTTTTTTCCCGCAACACATGACAAGCCAACTTGGCTCACCCCCACACGCTACAGCCCTCCCCTTTGCGCACATTACGTTTTAATAGTTCGTTTATAAATAGAACAACTCAATTATGAAACTGTCTTCCACAGTCGGTGTTTCCGAACTCATATAACATCTCAGAGTTCAAACGCAAGATTCATCGACATCTACTCACGCACCCTCCAGACCCCTAACCTATCCTTTCTCCTCTATACTTCAAAGCAAGCTTACTACTAGAGGCTGACCATGACTCCAACGACATGACAAACTAGTAGTACAAAGGGTAATTCCTAAGTTTGATTTTATCACATAAAAAAAAGTTCCGATTTTGGCCAGCGAAGTGCCGCGAAAGTTTTCCTTCAACTCAGTAATGAGCAAATCAACATTTCAAATTTATGAAAAACACATCGTTTCGTTTTCACTTAGTGTTCCCGGCGGGTTGGAGACACAAATACCGTCGCCGTGATTACACGCTTTTCGGTTCTGAAACCGATTCGACCCACTGTTTTAATCAGGATTTTGTTTACCGATGTAGCCACTTAATGTCTACGCCAATAAGCAAAATTGCCCCTTATTTGGGCTGAAAACTAACCCGAAAGGGTCCGAAATGTAGATGTAAGATAAAACAACGGTTTGGTGTGGCTCACGGCTGATTGAATCATTTCATTTATTTAAAAATGCCATTAAGTTTTTTGAGATTAGCATCTAGTAGTCGAGTAGTAGAAGTCTAGTAGAAGGCATGCTTTCTTGTTCATTTAGAAATAAAAATAGTTGTCGTTTCCAATTTAGAATGAAATTATTCATTCAAACAATTAACAGATCTGTTTCAATGCACCAGTCGATCAAGACTTCCAAATTACCTGAGACGAGGCTGTGAGTGAATAATCGGTTCTGTCATCTTGACCTCTTTATACTCGCCTGGTTTTTATGTTTGCCCATTAGCATATCTTCGGTTTTAAACTAAGCAAGCCTCATTCAGTCACTTTACAGCCACGCTTCTGTCTCCCATATCACTTCGTTTACACACAATTCTAGATCATCAAAGCACCATCCAACGACCGTCACTCCAATGATGTCTGTGAACCCAATCGCAACTGCTTCTTTTTGTGGAACCCGTCTCCTTTCAACACATCATTACACATTGACAGTGTTCCTTTTCTACTTTTAAGTACTCTGGAGTAAACGCAAACGAAGGAACGCAAAATTTGTCGGTTTGAGTAAAACCTCACCTAATATTTTTAATGTTATTTCATTTGTATACAAATAAAAAGTTAGAAGGATGTACAACATAGTAGAAATTAATGGTTTTAGATTATTCGATTGAAATTTTATTTATAGACGTTTCTATATGAAAAGAGCTCAAAAGAATTAAAAGCCGCCTATGAGATTTTCAGTAAATGAAAAACAATTCACAATAGACTCAAAATCAAACTAATACCCTCGACACACCAGCACTCTTAATCTTGATTATGACGTCAGAATGACATAGACTGCATTTTATTTCCATATCTTTTGTATAGGTCTACGTCATTTTGGCGTCATAATCAAGATTAAGAGTGCTGGTGTGTCGAGGATATAACTTGGTTATCTACTCCTCTGTGAGACCAGGTGTAGCTGCAAGTAAGAACGAGTAAAAAATATCAGAAAAGGAACACGGCTATTGTATGCCTTAGTAAAAGTACGATTCCTTGCGCAACGCAATTTCAATGTTTGAAAATTATTTTAGGAAGTGGTAAAGGAAAACTCCGAGTAATCTGTAACTTTTGGTCGTATGGACGAGGGGCACGAGGGGGAGTGTTTATAATACGTCAAATGTCAAATCTCGAATCAAATTTAATTCTCAACACCAAAATTAAAAATATTGTTGTAAAAAAATTTAATATAAAAAAAACTTACAGCCGCCTCCCTGCTTCTTTTTTTTGTTACCATGAGGACAATCAGTATAGTGGACATCGGCTCTACAAAGGTCTTGGTCTGTAAAATACAATCAAAATTTTAGTTTAAGCAATAATTTTCAGGTATGCTACTTTGATCGCAGTCTGCCGCTTCAAAATCCTTTCCGCATTTTCCGAAGACTTCAAAGCACTTATCAACACATGCGTCTGTAGATTTGTTCTTTTTTTCTTGTTCCTTACACAGTTCTTTTATAACTTCGTCACAATCATCTCCACACTAAAAGAGACCCCAATTAAATTTTTAAAATGTCTAACTACTAAGAACTTTTTTATTTACTTGAAACTCACAACATTCCAAATTACAACAAGGATTTATGACACGACTATCATTGACATATTTTCCTCGAACATTTTTATATTTTGATAAATTTAAGCGGGCAGGGCAATTTTGATCACCGCACTTCCCTAGTGGATTTCTTCCAAATTCTTTAGGTTGTCTTGTATTATCCCCAATGACAAATAATATATCATTCGGATCGACTACCTCTTGCATCTCATCGCGAATTAAATCTTTTTTCTTTTTTCTATCGCTAAACAGAAAAACAAATTTGAGAATTTGATATTTTCTAATAACCAAAATATGCAAGTTACCCGGGTCTTGATGGCCTACGAGTTAAGCGCATAGCTATCATGATACTTCCTATTTTTGCAGATTGCCTTATTAGATCAAGTTCTTCAACAAAGGATTTTGAATTAAAGCTTTGATCAAAACTTTCACTAAGGAAGTCTTCTGGCCATTCAAAACATGCTTCTCCTAGAAAAATTTTAATAATTAAAATTTTAATATTATAGAAAGCTAGACTTCTTTTTGTAAATATTAATTATATCTAGGCTTCTCGTTGCAAAGTTCAAAGGAGAAGATCATTTTCACCGGCAATACCGGGCACTGAAATCATTTTTATTTATCTTAAGGAAAGACAAAAATAAGTATTAAAAAATATATTTAAGAAAAAACCACGCATGCTTAATAATATTGCGCTAATTTATGCGCCATATATTAGAGTTTCAACGAATTGTATTTCAGTTTAGGCAGTAAGTCAACATCGCGCCATCTATTAGTAAGACAGCGAACGAACTGCAATTGATGAATATAAGCTTCTCAAATAAGAATGTTTCAGTGTTAAGCTTCTCAAATAAGAATGTAATAGAGGGCCTCCAGACTGTGGTAGAAAGATCTAGAAGTTGGATAAGAAATGAGCTTAGATATATGCAGGGACAGCGACAGCGGCATTTTGAATCAGTTTTGCAATAATAATAGTGCAGTAAAAAGAGGCAAAAAAATGAAGAGATAGGTATAGTTTGGTAACAGCAAGATTATGATTTTATCCTGTGTGGGGTATAATCAGGAGCCATTTCACGTAATTCCACGTAAGCAAGCAGCTACTGCAAGAGTATATAACGCTTCAATTAGGCCAAAGCAGTAAAATCAAAATTTACCTCCTGAAGCACAGTTTTTGTAGAAGAACTGCAAGAGCAGAAATAATTTCACACAAAACTTCTTAAAGTTCTGAACGAGCGAAATTCAATAGAAAAATATAAGCTATTAGGCGAAAAATAAGAACGTCACCTTCTTTCGGTAGAGGCTGAAAATGAGCCAGTTTCAGAGTCAGAGGTTTAGCCAAAGGTGAGGCACATTTTTTTAGAACCACTTGAGTCATTACCAGGTATCGGGGCGGAGTACACTTTAGTGCATAATCTCTCTCCCAATAGTGGCATTGCCATCTATGTTAGGAATGACGTGGCTCATTATAAAATATGTAAAAGCACCTCTTCAGATTTTAACTCAATTTGGATTAAAATCATCATCCGAGGCCACGTCATACTTATTCTTTTGCCTCCCTAACATAAGTAACGAAGCCTCCACTTCATCATTTGATACTATTTCCGAACAAACCTCGGGATTTTTATCCTCCAAGCCTGATTGTGAAATCATCGTTGCGGGTGATTTCAATGTTCATAATGTAAACTGGCTGACTTACTCAAATGGCACCAGTGCTTCTGGCAAGGACGTCGACCTCTTTGCAGACAACAATAATTTACATCAAATTGTGGAAAATCCCACAAGAGTCCCTGATGTTGCTGATCAAGGAACTTAAGTCCTTGATCTTTTCCTTACTTCTCATCCAGCGCGATATACCGTCACAGTTCATTCACCTCTCGGCAGTTCGGACCACTGCTTAGTTAGCGCTAGCTTCCCTTTGAAATTTTCCACCCCTCCCAAACCAGTTAGAAGAACTGTATGGCATTATGGGAAGGCCAATTGGCTGGGGCATTATTCATTTTTTTCCAATCTACTGACTGGAACCTGTGTTTCCGAAACAAAAACGTCAACTCTGCCGCTATCCGTATCAATACAATAATACAGGCAGGAATGCATTTGTTCATTCCTTATTCAACTAAATCAGTGAAGGCTAGGCCCAACAGATGGTTCAATCGAGAGTGTATGAATGCAATCAAAAATAAAGAAGTAGCCTTTCGAGCTTATAATAGCTTCACGAGTGAATCGCTCCGTGTAGAGTATAGAAAACTAAGAAATTCCTGTAAAGTCACCATCAGGAATGTCAAAAATTCATTTGCAGCCTCTGGTAGCAAAAACTTCTGGTCCTTGGTAAGTTCCATCAAGAAGAATTACACTTCATCCACAACTCCTTCATTGATCCACGAAGAAAAGGTGATAACAGACAGCAAATGCAAGCCGATTTATTAGCATCTCCGTTTGCATCAAATTCTTCTTTAGCCGAAACTGATACGCTACCCTTGGCTCTTGAGCACAATGCTCATTTAATGGACAGAGTTTTCTTCAACTCTCGCAAGGTGTATTGTGTCTCAAGGAGCTCGATGCCAACAAATCCACTGGGCCCGATAATATACCCCCTATCGTCTTAAAACAATGCGCCTCACCTTTAGCAAAACCTCTGCGCAAACTTTTTGCCCTATCATACTTCTCCGGAGATTCTTGGAAACTTACGCATGTTCAGCCAATACCGAAAAAGGTGACTCCAGCCTTCCCTCCAACTACCGCCCAATAACAATTACTTCTATTCTCCAAAACCATGGAAACGATAATTAACAAAAAACGAGTGTGCGTAGGACCACACTTTAGAAGTGTTAACTTCTATGGCCAGTCTAAATGTCCAAATCAATCTTAATACAAGACGATAAGGATTAATATATTTTATTTATGAATATTCTGTTAAAGTTTATTTAATTGTTACTTATATGCACTCACTCCAAAATGTGTTGCATTGTTTTGGAAATTAAAATATTTGTCTTAAACTTATCACACAAAGATCGGACGATGGATGACTGGGATAATGTAGTTTTTATTAAAAATAGTAGCTAATATATAGTAATAAATACATAGTGCATAGTTCATAGGAAATATGTAGTACATAGTACACAGTACATATCGTCGGGTTGATGCAATAATCACGAAACAGAAATTTTTGCTATTTTAAACATTGTGCAAATATGCAAAAAAGTCATATTATATTCAGCCAAAGTCGCGGATCTAAATTTTTATGGGAATCTACTAGATTCAATTTGAATTTTTTCAGAACCAGTAAAATAAGTAAAATTAAGCGATTTATATTTATATCATAAACATAAATTCAAATATATGTTTATACATTAAAGATTAGAAACTTAATGGCTGAGATAACTGAGATAATTAACAAAGAAAACGAGCAGCTACGAAGTTTTTCAACACGCTTTTTGCGCGAAATCAAACGCTTGGTCAGCAAACCCATTCTCCTCTGCATTACTTATAAGTCATTTCAGAAAACACTAATTAAAGAAGTACTTCCAAATCAACTTCCCACAGTAAATACTTGCGATTTCCCCTACTGGGGTACTGCCCCAGATATGTACGTAAAATACAGACGCGCAGTCGAATAGGCGAGACGCCGAAAGGTTATTCCATGTCGCCGAGAGCGATTAATCCAAGCAAAATATTTAAATATTGCAGCTATTTAGCTGGCCAGAGCATGGCAACTTTTAGTCGAGGTCCAGCAACAGACAGCAGCGATGGTCACGCGCATTTTTGCTTCGCACTCGTTTCTGGGCACTTGTGCCTATGCAGCTGGCTAGAGCATAGAAACTTTTGGTTGAGCTCCACCTACAAACAGCAGCGTATAATTATATGTGTGCGAGGCAAAATAGCCCGGCCTTGGTGAGAGGGATTGGGTTTGAATGTTGCAATGCAGAAGCTGCTCTCAGCATTCGTTTTATATTCTCGCGCCGCTCTCAAAATTCATGTCATATTCTCGCACGCCATCGCTGCTGTCTGTTACTGGACCTCGACTAAAAGTGCCCCAGATATGTAAGTAAAATTTGGTCGAGCTAGAGCAACAGAGAGCAGCGAATGTGTGCGAGAGGATGAAATGAATGAGCGGCGTCTGCATTACGAAAATATGAAATGAATGGGTGCGAGAATATGCCATGGATTTTGAGAGCGGCGCGAGAATATAAAACGAATGCTGAAAGCAGCTTCTGCATTGCAACATTCAAACCCAATCCCTCTCACCAAGGCCGGGCTATTTTGCCTCGCACACATATAATTATACGCTGCTGTTTGTAGGTGGAGCTCAACCAAAAGTTTCTATGCTCTAGCCAGCTGCATAGGCAGAAGTGCCCAGAAACGAGTGAGCAACAAAGTGCGCGTGTCGCCATCATTGCAGCAAGTGTCCAGAAACGGGTGTAGCAACAAAATGCGCGTGTCGCGAATTCTTTGTTTTACCCCCAGCGAAAAAGTGCCAAACGCGCCTAAAGAAGTTAACACTTCAAAAAGCTTATGGGATATTTAGAATCCAACCAACTTATCAACAACAAACAATACGGCTTCCGACAAAAAAGATCCACTGATGATCTTTTAGTTTGCCTTAAAGGACACCTCAACCGAAGTTTGCATGGACCTGGCGAATCTAGTTTGGTTGCTTTGCTTATCTCCAAGGCTTTTGATAGAGTATGGCACTCAGTCTTGTTAGCAAAACTCAAAGCTATTGGAATTGACTCGCTTCTATATAAGTGGGTTGAGAGTTTCATTTCGGCCGTTCAATTAAGGTAGTATTGGCTAGCGTCAAATATGAATCTCACCCCATCTCTGCCGGGGTTCCCCAGGGTTCAATTTTATCACCGGCCCTATGTCTCATCGACCTACTTTCAATCCCCGCCAATCCACTTCTCAGCTTCGTTGACGACGGTACTCTACATTACTCGTACAGTTTCGATACAAAACAGACTCATGCCACATCCTGTCTTGATGATCATGAACTAATGTCCAACACTGTTAATAACGACGTTGAACTCATTCTAGAGTGGGGAAGCAAGAATTATGTTGAATTCAATGACACCAAAACCAAGTACTGTTTTATTTCAGAAGAAAAGATCAACAGCTCTCCATCCTTGAGGGTGGGTAAAGTTGAACTAACGGCCAATTCCCCCCTACACATCTTAGGAGTGACATTAGCCAAATCGCCAAACAAGCATCCCAGTGCTTGGGATTTCTTAAGAGGTGCAAGTTCCTCCTCCAGCCATCGGACCGTGCTGTTATTTATAAATTCTACATTCGGCCTCTTCTCGAATACAACTCCACCGTTTGGAGCAGCGCTCCAATAACCACCTTAGCATGGTTAGATAAGGTCCAAAAAAGGGCCCTTAAATTAATTGATCACGATACCGCTTTCTCCACCATCGACCCCCTGAGCCATCGTAGGAATATAGCAGCACTGACAAAATTTTATCGCTACTCTCATAGTTACTGTTTCTCCGTGATAAACGTTCTCCTGCCTCCACGGCAATCTTATACCCGCAACACCAGATTAGCCCACTTGTCTCATTCCCTCCACCTGCAACTCTCCCTTTCACGCACTCAACAAGATATGAATTCGTGTGTAAATAGAACAACTCACTGTGGAATAATCTCTTGCAGACCGTATTTCCGAGTTCCTACAACATACAGGGGTTCAAACGCAGGGTTCATCACCACCTTCTTCAATACATCTCGTACCTTATTGCTAGACATTGCACCATGACGCGGCAAATGACATGACGGACTAGTAGTACAAAGGGTCACTATAGCTTAGCACTACCACATAAAAAAATTAAAAAATATGGGGAATTTTTTTCAGGGCTAGCGGCTTTCTTGGAGCCTAGCTCTTTGAGATACCTATACACTTCACGCGTCCTGAAGAAAACTATCCATTGGGTGGGCGGAGCACTCGATGGTGGGAGGTTGCATGTCAGTATAGGGTAAAGAAGAATTTTCGGCTAATAGAGGCAAGTAGATCGGCCTTGTGTTTGCTTTCTGTTAGCACCTGTTTGTTGTAAATGAATGAAGCCGTTGTGTGTGAAGTGAAACTCTTCCTGGTGGAGGTTACCAAGAACCTGAAGTTTTTACTGCCAGCAGTGGAGTTAATGCGCGCATCCAGCGCACTCAGCGGAAAAGCCACTTAGCTGAACAGCACAGCGCAAAAAGTAACTCAGCGGTGTCTGTCGGCTGGATGGGATAGCTGAGTTAGAAAGTATTTAGACAACTAAATTTTTCTTTTCTAATTAAATAACTTCAATTCACTACCGCTGAGCTACTTAGAATAAAATTTTTACGCTGAGAAATTTGCCAGCCGCTGAGCTAAGCTGCTTAGTTCAGCTAACCATCCAATGGGCTCAGCGCTTAGCCGCTGCTCAGCTGCTGAGTGCGCTGGATGCGCCTAATGAGTTAACCTCTCGGTCTGCCATCGAATAGTTCTTTACTTTCCTGATGGTGATTTACAGGAATATCTCAACTTGACGAACTCACGGCGAGAGACTTCACTTGTCCGTACCCTCTATAGGTGGCTTCTTTGGAGTTCATACACTCTCGATTAAACCATTCATTCTACCTAGGCTTATGGATTTGGAGGAATGAATAAACACATTCCAATATAATATGGCTGCAAAATTGACCTCGGGGTTCTGAAAACATAGATCCTAGTCAGTAGCTTGGAAAACCCGAATCTGTGTTGGATTTGGACAGCGATGCTGCGGACAGCTCACGGTATGGGGCGAATGTTATATATTGGCAGCCCCTGGAAGGAAAAAGAGTCAAGTCTCGATTTTTCACGACGCGGAATGGACGCATCGAAAACACGCCAAAATTACATTAAATAAATAAGTAAATAACATTTTGTATGTTAATGTAGCGTTTTATTCTTTTGCTATTCTTTGCTCATATTGGCTTATAATAATATGTAAAGCTATAATTGTCACCTTTTAAACGAATGTTTAGTGGATCGCGCTCAGCGGTCCGTGACTTATTTGCAATTGACGCCAAAGCTTTTCGCTCAGCCCTACTTACATATACAGGATGTATTAACTAGTATGTCGGGACGCCTGGCTATGGATGGGTCTTGGATAGACGAGCAAAAAATTTCCGCTAGGGCGTTTTGATATTTTTTGGTAGAAGTTTACATATCACCCTGTATTTTTGTAACCGCTTAGTCTACGTGCATGAGAAAAACACCAGTGAACGTAGAATTCTGTGATGGTAAAAACGATTTTTCTACCTTTTGAAGTTTTGGTTTTTTTAAACAAAAAACCAACTTCAATCACCAATTTCTCCAAAAAATACGTCATTAGCCAATATTTTTTTACAAAATTGGACAATTTCCTATGAATAATATCTAACAATTATTATGCTACGACCTTTACTTTTAGAATTATAAGCAATTTTAATGCGAAAATTGGCCTTATTTGGTGGCATAAAATAGAATTCAGCGTAAAGATAACCTTCTCGCTACAGACAAACCATCATACCCAGGTGGCGGGTCGTTTCTAGATTTATGCCTGCTAGACTCTCCGATGGGGCCTCCTGGGATAAGTACGAACGAATCAAACTACTTAACGACAGTACCGTACGACAGTGACCATTACGGACTTGAAATAACAGCACAAGTCCCTGACGATTCCATAGAACTGCTAGAATATTGCGGAGTGCATCCTTTTGCATACCAAAAAATGCACTGTCTAAAATTCAAGAAGCCCATTAGGCGGGGAGCCGGTGACACTGAAAGCCAGAAATCAGCTGAACTGAAATCGAAAGTTCAAAGTTAGACGAACAAGAAAAGCATGGATTTAAAAGCCGAAAATATTTATAATTAAATTAATTATTTAAAATCAATAATATTTCACTGTCAGCGGATATTGTTTATACTTATTGCATTTAACTTTGAAAATATCTTGGTATGCCGGCTCAAAATTCTGCAAAATCTGGCTGCATTCGGTATCGTCAAATGACCGCCAACCAACTGCGTTGGTTGCAAAATTGACTGATACAGTTTGCAGAAGTGACTAGTTTTACAAGCAAGCGCTACAAATTTGACGATTCCGAACATATGGCTGCAATACCGAACGAATGAGTTTCGTCTACTGCCCTGCAAATGACGTTACCGAACGCAGCCTCTATCCAACAATGAGATTGAATCATACCTCAAAAAATACTGACAAACTCATCATACAGACGATGGATAAGACTATATCAAGAACAAAAATAAACAGGGCGGATTTCTACAGGAATGCAACGATCGACGCACTGCACAAATCGAAAAGTCGAGTGTTTACGAGACTGAAAGCCCTTCACCGCCAGTTTCAAGACCGGACGAACTCTAAGATTATAGCTCTTAAATCGGTTATGTATAATCTCCAAAACCATATAAACAAATAGCGCGAGCATATTCCCACAGATAAATAAAATCTTTAGGAGTAAAACACATTATCGATAAGAGAAGTTGCGCATCCCTCGGATTCGCCCTAACGAAGAGCTATTGTGGTCTGCTGGCATGGATCTGGCAGAAATCGGTGCATAGATGACAATTATTGTATAGAGGACGAACCGAAGGTGGATTATGTAGGGGCCTACTATCGGAATTTAATCGATGAACACCAGTGTTCGGGCTAATTTTGACCTTGAGAATAGGGCCTTACTGAACTATTTCAGATTATCTAATGAAACGAACCTTGGAAATAAAAGAATTGATAAATCATCAAATTCAGTGGACCGTCCAGCGAATGACCCGCGGCCCAACTTAATTCTGCTATCATTGCAAAAATCGATGTCCTGCTAGCATTTTGCCATCTAAACAATAAGAGTGTCTGGGGTGGATGGTGTTCGAAACATCGTATTAAAGCATTTGCCCCTGGTTGAAATAGACACGTCCACCACTTTGTTTAACAATGTGTTAAACAATCCCCATTTTGCAGGACATTGGAAGACGGCAGTGATGTGACCAATACCCACGAAGGGTAAAGATAAAAGTAACCCTGCTAATCTTTGGTCAACTAGTCTGCTTCCGAATATCAGTAAGGTGTTTGAAAAAAGTGATTAATAGATCATAGATCATTATCCATAAATGGGTTGAGGAAAAATATATAATTCCCGATAACCAATTCGAAATCCGGAGAGGGAATGACACTATTCATGCCGTGTTGAAATTGGTATCAGACATACACTGGAACTTCATGCAAGACCAGTGTACCGGAGCATGCCTGATCGATTTCGAGAAGTCATTCGACACAGTATGGATCGAAGGTCTTTTTTACAAACTGGTCAGACTCGGCATGTCAGGAACTCAGTAAGATATACACGATTTATGATCTCAAAGAAGAAGTTCGTCGTCAAAAGTGGCAATCCGTCATATCCAGTAGAGTATTTGATATTAAAAATGGCCTGCAACAGAGTGCGGTAAACTCGCCGCACTTAATATATTTACGAGCACTAGCCTACGCAGATGACCGGATTGTAGACAGGGCGGGGCTGAGTATTGGAGTGACCAAGACGCTCCTTCAACGTAACTTCGAAACAATCGAACGCTATAGTGATGATTGGAAGTTGAAGATTAATTTTAGCAAATGGGAATCGATCCTTTTTCGTACAGAGCTTCCTACGATTTACAGAGGAATGGGAAGCTTTCCGAATTTCGAACAATGCTGTAAAAACAATGCAATTCATCCTCGTGTAATTTAATATCAATTAAAAATGATCACATATTCAAAAGGTTAGTATATAACCGTTGGGTTTTGACATAAAATAATAATGTTCTATACAACGTACACTCCCAAAATCACTTAACGAAAACATACCCAACCCAACGTATCACTAGAAAGGTTAACAGCTTTAGTATCAAAATGTAATGAAAGAAAATTACGTTGTTTGAAACAGAATAAATGTGGGTAGTTGCTCCAATAGTCAAGTTCGTTGAAAATGTTTTTACTAGGCACCTAATGTTTAGAGCATCCTATTTTTCGTTCTACATTTTAATTGCAGATTTCAATTTCAACACTAAACTTTTATACCTTTCGAATTAGCTCCCACTTACCAAGTAATTCTTCTTCATATTCCACAATAACTTTTAGTGGATTGGATTCTAAAGTGGATCGTAGGGTGTCTGGTTTTGAGGAAAACTCATAGCTTCTGCCTTCACGGAAATCTTGGACATCTATCCTGCTTGATGTAATGTCTAAATAAACATCGTTAAAATGAACACCAACATTGAATTCGTTGGACGATTTGGAATCTCCATCGATATTTAATTTGTTTACGACAAAGTCAAAAATGTAATCGTGCTCCAACATTTTGAATCTATTAAAAAGATGAAATCAGAGCGACTATAAATTTCATTCGTTGCCGACTGTATAACAGCTTAAAAAAGAGTTTTAAAATTTTATTCGGCGATTTTCCCGATGAAAACAAATAACAAAATACAATTTACTGGCATTATTTTTTTTTGAATGTCATCAAATTTGCCTACTTGGATGCTAACTTCATTTAAAACTAAGTAATGGCGAGAATGTTTAGCATTGGTTATCTATAAATGTGCGCCATTGATTATAGAGTAAGTTTGAACGTTTGTCCAGCTTAAGTTACGCCACTTTTCCACATTTGGCCTTATTCCCTTTATACTTTATGTATATATCGTTGAAAATTGGATGGCGAATTTTTAAGCCTGACATACTCGAATTGCCTATCCGGTATCACAAAACTAGTAAATTTAACCGAATCCTCAGCGACCTTTACCTGATGGAAACTATTTCTAAGGTCTAAACTGGTAAAATATTTCTTTCTATCCAGTTGATAAATAAGGTCGTCGATCAAAGGTAATGGGTAATTGTCGCGCTCTGTAATACTACATATTAATTTTACGATAATCTACGCATAACCGGTACTCGTTATTCTTCTTCTTTGCCAGCACCATTGGTGATGAATAAGGTGAATCACTATACCGAATTATACCCTGCTTCAACAATTCATCTGTAATTTTCCTAACTTCATTTCTCTCGAAAGCAAATAAACGACGTGGTGCTTGTGAAATAATTCTTTCGGAAGACAACCTAATATACATTTCATGCTCGACCTCTGGGGCGGACGGTTTAACAGCATCTACGTAATAGTTACTAAAAATGTTACGAGTAGAGCTTCCGTAGCCACTTTTGTTGGGATATTTGGATTTATATTTAAACTAGGACCATTCACAGTTATACAGTCCGAAATGCCAATATTAAAAATATCCGGTATCTCATTTCAGATGGACTATTTCTTTCCAAAATGTTTTTACCATTTATAATCAACTTAGCTGAGGTTTTGTTCAGAAAATCGCGACCTAAAAGCAAATTGGCATTCATCGTATGGTCTGGCACAACCCATAGATCATGATTAGGTATAAAAATGACCTTCATGAGTAATTATAACACTATACCAACCTGAGATCTCGAGTTCACTATCATTAATTCCCGTAAAAGTTTTGTTATTCGACCATACATTTTGCAGACTAAGATTCGGTAGCATCGACTGTTTAATAACGCTAACGGGACTACCCGTATCAGCTAAAGCTTTTAATTTTATCGTAAAATCTACATCATTCGTGCTACAAAAACTTAAAATTACTTCAATCACACCTGTTTTAGATGTGGGCTTTTCCACACCCGTTCTACTATCGGTTATGGTATGATTTATTAAAACTCGTGCAGCCACGTTATAAAATTGCCTTTATTTTTCTTACACTCCTTGTGCACACTACTACGATTGGAAAGTCACTGCTCAAGAACTTGCAGTAAAACTTCTCGACCCGTTGAACTCTGGACCAGGAAGTTCTTGTACTAAAGAAAGCTGTTTTCCAATTCGTGATCCAGAGTTCAATGGGTTTTACATTAGAGTTCACAATATTTTCATGATTACATAATTGATTCATGATTTCAAAATTAAGGAATTGAGCAAATTTTATTAAAATTCAATTTATTAATTATAGTGGACGGAACATACCACCCCCGTTGGAACGATCGTAAAAGTTCCAATCTTCAATCCTGAGTCGGTAGTGGTGCCAACTTGTGCACCGGCCGCTGGAGAATTCCCTGAGGCGTCTTTAATTCCACCACCCTTATACAGCCGTCGGCCCCCGGGAATGTACGCACCACGCGAGCTAACTTCCATTTGTATGTTGGAATGTCGTCTTGATGTACTAGAACTAAGGTCCCGATTTGGAGGTTGCCTTCTTTGGTACGTCATTTGCCCCTTTGTTGAAGCTGGTGCAGGTATTCCTTTGACCAACGTCTCCAGAAATGTTGATGCAAGGCCGAGACTCGTTGCCACCTACGAAGATATGCAAGTTTATTTATATCGAAAAAAGGTTCAAGCACAGGCTCATGGGGGGCCTGTGTGAGGAAATGAGAGGGGGTTAAAGCCTGATAATCGTTAGGATCTGAGGAGAGTGGAGTGATGGGTCTTGAATTTGAGTGGGCCATTACAGTTGTCAATTCTTCAAACGTCAACAGGGCGTGTTTGCAGAGTGCGATAGAGGTGTCCCTTAGCAGACTTGACCGCTGCCTCCCACAGTCCACCAAAGTGGGGCGCTCGTGGAGGGATATGGTTGAACTCAATGCCGTTATTGCTGCACCAAGACGCGATCTGGTTCTGGTTGATCTCCTGATTGAAGGCCTTTTTAAACTCCTCCAGCAATCGACGAGCGCCCACAAAATTAGTAGCGTTGTCACAATAAAGATGCTGGCATAGATTTCTTCGGCTGGTGAACCTTTTAAGTGCAGCTATGAATGCCTCGGAAGTGAGGTCGGACACCACCTCAATGTGAACAGCTCGAGTGACGAAGCAAACGAAAATAGCTACGTAGGATTTATACGGTGCCTTCCCTCGTATGCGATGTGTAGTCATGATGGGTCCACAAAAATCTACTCCACTATGAGTGAATGGTAACGACACGTTGACCCTGGCCTTAGGTAAGGAACCCATTATTTGTTGCGTTAGTCGAGGCCGATACCTGATGCAATGAATACAGTTGCGAACTATCTTTCTCACGCATCCGCGAACGTTTACAATCCAAAATCTTTGATGGATAATCTCCAGCAGCTCTTGTGGCCCAGCGTGGAAGTTTTTGTGATGTAAGTATCTTATGTAAGACAGTTCAAATGAACCTTGTGTTTCCATATGGCAGTGCGCCAAATGAAAAAGGCGAGCACGGCGAAACGCGGCGAACTTAGCTTCGATTTGGGAAATGTTCAAATTCAAGGGCGCCGCGGTCGCTTTGACAGTTATCAATTCCCAGCTGTTTTATATTTACAAAGAAAAGCCCGCGTTTCATCATACCACGGGAAACAATATCCGCTGGGTTTGCTTTTGAGTTGACGTGCCTCCACGTTGCTTCAGATGTCAATTGCTGGATTTCGGCCACACGATTTGCGACATAAACCGCCAAGTTCGACGAATGGCTCGACAGCCAATCAAGTACAATTTCCGAATCCGTCCAAAGGTAATGTCCTTCAATACATTTCGGTAAGCTGTCGTGAATCTTTGCAAGAAGCTTCGCTAAAAGCAGGGCTGCGCAAAGTTCCAAGCAAGGTAACGACCTGGATACTCTGATTGGGGCTACCTTAGACTTAGCCGCCAAGAAGTGCACGGAAATGTCTCCAGTCTCACTGATGGATCGTAAGTATATACAGCAACCGTAAGCTCTGGTAGAAGCATCGGCAAATCCATGAAGCTCCATGGTCGTCGCCTTACCCACACAAAGTACCAAACGCGGAATTCGTATGTATGTCATTGTGAGCCTTCAATTGATTCTCGAAGTTACGCCAATTGGATTCTAAAATTTGAGGTATTGACTCGTCCCAATTCACTTTCAACAACCAAAGCTCTTGCAGAAAAATCTTCGCGCGTACCACTATAGGGTTTATAAATCCAAGAGGGTCGAACAATCGCGCAGTAACCGACAATATGAGTCGTTTCGTGACCTTTGAGGACATGGAGACCTGCGAATTAAATTGAAAGCGAAACTCATCCGCAGCGGCGTCCCAAATAATTCCTAGCGCCTTAACGACGTCGACATCATTGATCCTCAAAGTCTTTCCCCGTTCATCGGCAGGAATTTCTGACAAGAAATGCGAATCATTTGGATACCATTTTCTTAAGCAAAATTGTCCACTCTTTAAAATCTTGTCTGCGCTGTTTCGGATTTCCATTAGTTCTTCACGACTATCTGCTCCGGTCAGTAGGTCATCCATATAAAAATCTTTCTCCACTATCCGAGAGGCCTTGGGCAGTGTAGAACAATAGTCCTTGGCAAGTTGACTCAAGCATCGCGTAGCGAGGAATGGCGCAGACGCTGTGCCATACGTTACAGCTCTTAGGCGAAAAATTCTTATAGCTTCTGAAGGATTGTCTCTCCAGACGATGAGTTGGTAGTTGCGATCCTCGGGATAGACTAGAATTTGCCTGTACATGGCAGGGATATCTGCAGTTAAAGCCAATTTATGACACCGGAATCGGCATATAATAGAGAATATATCATCTTGTATGGTGGGTCCAATCATAAGGTTGTCGTTGAGTGACTGGTTCGCATCCGTCCGACAGGAGGCATCAAAGACCACCCGAAGTTTTGTGGTCGAACTCTCCGGCCGTAATACACAGTGATGCGGCATGAAGTAATGTCTCTTCGGCAGATGCTCCATACTAATCTCCTCCATGTGTCCAGCAGAAAGATATTCTTCCAAGAATTGCGAGTATTTTAATTTCAGCTCGGGGTCTTTATCAAATTTTCTAACTAAGTAATGCAAACGGCGACGAGCTATATCTAAAGAATTTGGGAACTCAACTGCAGACTCCTTAAAGGGCAGCTTGACCATGAACCTACCGTCGGGTAAACGGCGCACTGTTTCACAAAACATTGCCTCACATTCTGCATGCTCAACGCTCAAGGAAGGTGTCTCACGGTCCAAATCCTCTTCTTTCCAAAACCTTTCAACTAACTCGGGTAAAGTCGTATCGCCAATAGCTGTCCCTTCGAAGGTTTCCTGTGCACTAATAGCATCCGGTGCGACCGCCGCCAAAGAGGTTTGTGAATTGGTTGAATGAGTATATCGCCCCGAGACTACCCAGCCGAAGACTGTTTTCTGTAAGGTGGGCAAATTGTGATTCAGTTTTATTTGTCCCACACAAAGAAGATCAAAGAAAATCTCTGCTCCAATGAGAAGGTCTACTTTATGCGGCTTGAAGAACAATGGATCGGCTAATTTGATATTAGCTGGAATGTTCCAAATATCTACAGCAACTGTACTTTCAGGCTTCAGACCGGTTATATGTGGAAGGATGTAACATACTAAATTGATTGCGAAGTCACAAGTTCGAGAGCAAATGGTAACTTGGGTAGTCCAACGAATTACTGTGGGAATATCGCATATTCCAAACATAGTTAAATCCGCCCTGGTCCGCTTCAGGTTTAAAGTGTTGACTAAGCTCTCCGAGATAAAGTTTAGTTGGGATGCTGAATCTAGTAGTGTCCTGGTTGGGTGGAAATGACCAGCATTAGACTTTACTTTAACGACCGCGGATGCAAGGAAAACTTGTTTTCGAACCTTATCCAAAGATAATAGTGACGAGCTAACATTAAGGTCTGATGGCTTAGGATCATGCGATTGAGTAAGCAATGCATTATTTTTAGGCAGTCTGAGTTCGCTGAGTACCTATGTAGATGTATATGATGAGGTATAGAACAGACACCACATTTCTTCGAAGGGCATTTCTTAACGCTATGCCCTTTGGCTAAACAATTGATGCACAGTGCTTTCCTTTTAGCAAATTGAAATCTACCTATAACAGACAGCTTCAGAAACTCTAGGCAATCATCTATAATATGGTCAGGGCTGTTGCAGAAAAGACAAATAGATGTGGAAACCGTCAACGAAGTAGAATTCGAGTTCACCCTTGGCTTCCCTTGGGTCCAGGTCGCGAGCTTTGATGACGAGGACGATGAAGATCCAACACTCTTGCACTCCGATTTGCTTTCCTTAGCTTCTAGGAATTGACACCTTCTATTCAAAACACTACAACAATTATCCCACGTTGGCAGACTAGCATGTTCCAGGGACTCTTCCCACCTGCTCTGTGATTCGGGATCCAACTTCGCATGCACCAGATGAATAATCAATGCGTTAGTGATATCCGCTTCAGAACCTAGACTTCTCAAGGCACTTAGATGAGCATTGTTGTTGTCTACTAAATAACGCAGTTGGTGAGAGGAATTCTTATTTACCTTTGGTAATTTAAACAACCCCATAATATGCTCTTGGAACGCTAAATATTTATTGTCGTACCTCTCCTTAAGTTGAGCCAAGGCTTTCAAATAATTAGCATCAGTAACCTCAAACGCTTTGATTGTGCGTAATGCTGCACCGGTTAGACATGAGATCAAGTGATTAAATTTCTCGATGGCTGACAATGCTTCGTTGTTGTCCACCAGCCTGGTAAACGATCCGATGCAATTTGGGAACTCGGAATATTTACCCGAGAATTGCGGCAACTTCAACTTGGATAAATTATTTTTGCTGAGAGAAGGTACCAATAACGACTGGTCGTGAAAAGAACTAGAATTGCGATGACCAGCTAACAGTGATAATAATTTCGCCTTTGTTCCACAGTAGAGATCTTCAAGCTCACCCCTAACCTTAATTTCACCCTCATCATCAGGTGCAAGTTTTTCAATCGAAGTTTGAAACGACAGGATTTGTTTGAAATATGACTCGAATATTCCTAGACGACATTCAAGCTCTGCACCCGATAGGGTACTACCACAGACTTAAATATCTGTTATACAGATGTTCCGCTTCATACAAAATTTTGTCACCAGCAAATTTGCTGGGTATAAATCCCATCGCGAAGCTTTAGTCTACACATTCCACATAAGCTCTCCGCGCATTTCCCCAAGTTCTCTGTTCATAGACAAAGGAGGAGGCGAAGGGCAGAGTGGCTTCGGAACTTCATTCCACACGGACGAAATGTACTTTTTCGCCTTCTCCACCCCTCACTTACTTTGCCCTATCAGCCACGCAACAGACGACAAAATTTTGTGTGAATGGCCAAGGAAGCGCCGTGCGCAGGATGATGTTTTTTTAATTTACATTGCGGCAGGTCATGATTTTGTTTTTTTTTCTTTGTTCTTGTTGTTTTGTACAATTTCTCGGAAGAAATGAAATATTCTTTTTAGGCAACTTTTGGTGTTCAAGGCTATTTCGCTACATTTCAGGTGCGCGGAAAATAATCGATTTGAATTGTATTTGATTAGCCAAGGGGTCAGGCGCAGTGCACCGCAGGATGGAGTTTTTTTAAATTCCAATTTTTTATATGGGGAACTTTTGAATTGTGGCAGGTCATGATTTTGTTTTTTCTTGTTTACAGGCATATATTTCTCCAATGAAATATTCGTATTTCCTGGCCATTGATAGTTGTTCCCGGCCGAATATTTCAGGTGCGCAGGACACGATCTGCTATTGGGTGAACTTAATTTGTGTACCGGTCGGTGGAAGTCGATCGCTCGGTTCAGATGATACATATGTATTCGCATTTTCTTCCGTAAACAAGGATGAGAGTTCAATTACCACATATTGTTTCTTACAATTTTTTAATGTCATAAAAAATGCATAGGGAAAAAGATGGCATTTCCATGACGGCTCTGGGCGAAAGTGTCAGATAAGTAATATTACATTGCGTCGCCTTTGGTATATATGCAATAACGGAGACTCAATCGCACACATATGCAAAACTCGGCTGAACCGGACTGGTCAAAGAAACTTTACTCAACCTCCGTTTCTACTTTGAGAAAACCCATCGTAAACTCTATATGGAAACTTAGTAGTAAGGGGATTATCCTCGCGGCAAATGTATTTCAAACGAATAGCTGAGTCTGTCAAACAAAGTATTCAGGCCATTTCTAAACTAGCATAAGCTCTGCTAAAATGGAGAGCAAGTTCGAAATTAAAATTTATGCTACTATGTAAGAAAATCCCAGCGTAGTTTAGAATTGGTCTTGTTGACTGTAGTTTGTTACGCTTTTATTTCATATAATACTTCATGAATTAATGCACATAACCTTTTAGAACAAAATCTACGAATTGTTTTGTAGTCGAACCCGCAGGATTGCGGGATTGAGATTTTGATGCGGGATTGGATTCCCTAGTTCGTACGCTAGGGCACGTACGGTTGTGGTACGGCACGTCATATTTAGTTCAGGCTTTAGTAATCCACGTAGTAAGGCACGTAAGTCCATTTCTATTTCGTCTTTAGATCTCTTCATAGGTTGTCCTAGTGCCTTTCTTTCCTTTGGCGTTGGGCTGAACTGGATTTTTGGGGGCGCTGCTTCAGCAATTCTCATTTCATGTTCGTCCAGCGTAGGCGTAGATCATACATACGACAAACTTGGTTGACAACATACACACGACAAACTTGGTTGACAACCAGTTGGCATCATGAAATATGCAGACACTCCAACTAGATTGCCAACATTCGCGCAAACATCCACGATGTGCACCATTCAAATTACTATTTCGAAGGATGTTTACTGGCTAAGTTCTTAACACCACTATAAACATACAACATGGTTCCCAACTTCCACTAAAAATCCAAAAATGTTGATTTCATTCCAACCGTTAGCGTGGTTAGCGGGATTCACTTGTTTCAGGAGGCATAGCACTCCAACAAAACTGTCTACCGCTAGCTTTGATGTTTGTGACCCACCCGGCTGCTAAAAAAATGAACTCCTACAATATCCAAGAGTGCAACCGCAAGGCTCACTGGCTCTTCCTCATATACATACATATATGTACAAGTCCTACATTCAGCCCCGCTTTGAATACAACTCGTATATCTGGGGGGGCGCCCCAAAAACCACCTTGGCTTGGCTGGACTAGGTACACAATCGCGCCATCAAATTCATTGGCGATTGCACCCTTTGCTCGACCTTCGACCCTTTAAGCCACCGAAGGAATGTAGCTGCACTCAGCAAGTTTTACCGCTATTACCATAGCAACTGTTCCATTGAAATTAGAAACATCCTGCCTACACGGCAACTTTTTTCCCGCAACACAAGACTAGCCAACTCGGCTCACCCCCACAGGCTACAGCCCTCCTCTTCACGAACAATTACGTTTTAACAGTTCGTCTATAAATAGAACAACTGTCAACTGTCTTCCACAGTCGGTGTTTCCGAACTCATATAACATCTCAGAGTTCAAACGCAAGGTTCATCGACATCTACTCACGCACCCTCCAGACCCCTAACCTATCCTTTCTCTTCTATCCTTCAAATCAAGATTACTACTAGACACAGACCATGAGTTTGAACGACATGACAGATTAGTTGTACTAGTAGTAATTCCTAAGCTTGACTTTACCACATCAAAAAATAGTGTGCTTAGGACCACACTTAAGAAGTGTTAACTTCTATGGCTAGTCTATATTTCCAAATCAATCTTCATACAGGAGAATAAGAATCAATATATTTTATTTATGAATATTCTGTTGAAGTTTATTTCATTGTTACTTATATGCACTCACTCAAAAATGTTTTGCAATATTTTGGAAATTAAATTGTTTGTCCTTAACTTATCACACAAATATTGGGAGTGGGATGACTGGGATAATGTAGTTTTTAGTAAAAACTGACCCAAAAACAATGACATTTTTGAGTGAGTGTATTTATACAGCTCTCAGCTTATTTTGCGTTCAAAACCAACCCAAAACAACCCAGAACTCATCACGAGGAGGTGGCTGTATAGTGAGTTCCACCCGCCCTCTCTCAATCAATCCAACGCGTTCCGCTCCTGACCTTTTGTAACAAGTATGTCGCTCACTGCAGAAGCGGTGTAACTCCACCCTTCAAAACACATCGAGTATGAGTAAAATAAAAAATTAAAATCTTCAGTTATTTTCCTAAAAACCCCTTCGCCCACCTTAAATTACCTATTATTACCCTATAAAATTGACATAGACGAAAGAATGTTTCAGTCAGTTCTTAACATACATATGTACCAAAATTGACATTTATGAATAACTATTAGTGAATGTCTTTTTCCTTATGCATTTTTTATGACATTAAAAAATTGTAAGAAACAATATGTGGTAATTGAACTCTCATCCTTGTTTACGGAAGAAAATGCGAATATGTATCATCTGAAAACCGAGCGATCGACTTCCACCGACCGGTACACAAATCAAGTTCACCCAATAGCAGATCGTGTCCTGCGCACCTGAAATATTCGGCCGGGAACAACTATCAATGGCCAGGAAATACGAATATTTCATTGGAGAAATATATGCCTGTAAACAAGAAAAAACAAAATCATGACCTGCCACAATTCAAAAGTTCCCCATATAAAAAATTGGAATTTAAAAAACTCCATCCTGCGGTGCACTACGCCTGACCCCTTGGCTAATCAAATACAATTCAAATCGATTATTTTCCGCGCACCTGAAATGTAGCGAAATAGCCTTGAACACCAAAAGTTGCCTAAAAAGAATATTTCATTTCTTCCGAGAAATTGTACATACGTATGCCTGAAAAAAAGAAAAAAAAACAAAATCATGACCTGCCGCAATGGAAATTAAAAAAACATCATCCTGCGCACGGCGCTTCCTTGGCCATTCACACAAAATTTTGTCGTCTGTTGCGTGGCTGATAGGGCAAAGTAAGTGAGGGGTGGAGAAGGCGAAAAAGTACATTTCGTCCGTGTGGAATGAAGTTCCGAAGCCACTCTGCCCTTCGCCTCCTCCTTTGTCTATCAACAGAGAACTTGGGGAAATGCGCGAAGAGCTTATGTGGAATGTGTAGACTAAAGCTTCGCGATGGGAATATTAACAGATCCCCCTAGAAAATTTTCTGGTGACAAAATTTTGTATGAAGCGGAACATCTGTATTACAGATATTTAAGTCTGTGGTACTACCCTTTGTGTCGACAATTGTCTTCAACCTTGTAAGACATCCCTTTGTCATTGCCCTTTGGGTTTTCAGTTCTGAAAGCTCACTCATCTTGAATCCTTACTAAACACCCTTTTGTAGAGGTCCACGAAATCGAATACAAGGGTTGTGACTATGATACCAATCGAGATTTATATTCCTAATTAACCAAATCTTCTTTATCAAGTTAATTTATATATGTAAATGAAATTCGCAAACTGGCTAATCCTTCAGCGTAAGGCCTATACCTCTACCCACGTTCCAAACAAGATTTAAAAAATTATATGAACTTGATCCCTTTAAAATTGAAACGAATAAGAATAATCAAACAATATCTACAAAATGTCAGTATCATGCAGCAGCTTCAAATCCAAAATGGTGACTTTCCAAAAAAAAAATAATTTAAATGTCGCAATAAACCAACTAATAAACAAGTAGTTCCAATTAAAAACTTGGCTCCCATGAAATCCTGTAGTTATAAAAAATGTTGATCCATAAACGGCATCAGCATGAAAATGGAGCTTCTACGTATTTACATATGTATATGCACAAAGGAGGTGGGTCACAGCCCATACAAAATTACCCCAAGCCCGGCGCAAAAGAAAAGTATCTCAGATTATCGGCTATAATAAGTATTGAATTTCTGTATAGTTGTTATATCCCGTAACTGTGGCTAATGTGTTAATAATGCTATTTCTTTTTATTCTGGCAAAATGACTAATTAACCCTGTATTTTTGTAACGCCATCACATATCTTCATGAATAAGGTATCAGTGTACGCAGAATACTCCCATCTATCTAAAATTGTAAAAAAACGTTTTAAAAACGAGGGTACCACAGTACCAACTTCCAGAGTTATGAGTCGTCAAAGTCAAAATTTTGTTTTTTTAACAAAAATTTCACTTTCAACCACCTTTTTCTCCAAAATATTCATAGTCAACTAATGTTTTTTTTTCCCAGAATCAGAAAGCTTGGAGTGTTTCCTATGAATAATGTCTATTTTTATGCTACGGCCTTTACTTTCGAAGATATAAGCAATTTTAATACTAAAATTGGCGCTATTTCATACTTTTTTAGCACTCTTTTCTCCTAAGCTTATGTCGAAAAAAACCAAGTGACAATTTTCAGGTCAAAGTTGCCTGCAATTTCCCCAAATAAAGCACCTGTCACCTTCTTGAAAGAATTATAGTTCCTCAAATGTTGTAAAAGAAGATCAACCGCCTGAAAATTCCAAAGCTGGATCTTATAGGCCTGATTATGTATTTCACAACTGCCTTCTCCGACAGTGAACAACGCTTACCAATATTACCATCACGAACATATTGTTACGTTCTTACGGCTTAACGGATTCGTAGGATTAATTAAGGAATACACTTTTTAATTATCCACACACTAATTTATTTATTTCGAACCAAAGCACAATTTAATAACAAACACAATTCTTATAGTTCACTATAATTACTTTCAATTTAATATCTCGCACTATTAAATTTTATCTATCGCTTTATAGTTCACTTTTAAATCACCACTTTTCACTGTTCTCACTTTAGAACACTTTTATCGCCTTTCAAATCAAAACTGACTTTTCCAGCGCCTGCAAGCCGCTTTTATATCCAAGCTCCACCTTTATCTAACTTCTGGGACCTCCGTACCTTTTCTAGTGCCTAGAGGCATGCTCGTTTCTTTTCGTCCAGAAGCTTGAAGTTGTCTTCACTTATCGCTCGTTCCAATTTTAGTTTAGTACATAAATCATTAGTTCAGACATCAAGCAGAGTTGTTACCAAAAATCGTTGATTATGCTTTTTAACAAACAGATGGCGCATAAATCATCACATTGCCCCCTTCTTAGGACTGCTCGTCCCGAACAGTTGTCCATCCTGGATCCGGCTGATGATATCCTGTCTATGTGCACAATCTTCTTCTTGGATTTGGGTCCTTGTTGAATCCTGTAGACAACATCGTTGATCCTTGTTAGGATTTTTTAGGGCCGTCCCACTGGCGCTGAAGTTTCGGAGACTTGCCTTTTCGTCGTCGAGGGTTGAACAGCCAGGCGAGGTCACCTTCCTGGTATCCGTTACAGTTTGCTCGGAGGTCGTACCTAGTTTTCATCCTGTCACTGGCTTTCTTAAGATTCTTCCTTGTAAGCTGATGGATATCTGCGAGTCGATCACGAAGTTCACCTGTATAACCGCCAGTAGACTCGTTGCTTTCAACAGGTGTCCCAAATTTCAAGTCGCTTGGCTGCCGGACACACTACAAGGGGTTTGTCCTGTGGAATTACGAACCGCTGTCCGATATGCCATTAGAAATATAGGGATGTAACTGTCCTAGTCACGCTGGTGCTCACTAACAACTTTCCTTAGGTGTTCTAGCATTGTCCTGTTGAATCGTTCTACCAATCCATCGGACTGGGGATGAAGGGGCGTCGTCCTGGTCTTTTTCACCCCGAGAATCTTACATACTTCTTGAAAAACTTGAGATTCAAAGTTTCTCCTTTGGTTAGAGTGAAGCTCATGAGGAACCCCAAATCTGCAGATCCAATTGTTCACTAATTCCTCTGCAACAGTGATTGCTTCCTGATTTGGAATGGCATATGCTTTCTGGCCACTTACTGAAGTAGTCTATGTTCTATGACCACCAAAATGTAACGATTTCCTCGGTCTGACACCGGAAAAGGTCCCGCCACATCGATTGCGATTTTTTCAAATGGGGCTCCCAGTTGTATTGCTGCATTTCTCCTTTAGTTCTTACTCGAGAGCCCTTGCTGCTGGCACAAGTTGTGCATTTACGGCACCAGTCTGCAACATCGTCTCGCATGTAAAGCCAATAGAATCTATCTCTTATTTTTGCCAAAGTTTTATTGACTCCCAGATGTCCTCCTGATGCGCCATTGTGTCAGTTTATGTCAGTTTATGTAATTCCTTAGATAATTTTCTGTCAGTTTATGTAATTCCTTAGCTAAGTCGGCAAAATTCCTGACAAAACGCCTATAATAGGTGGCAAGTCCCAAAAAGCTTCGAAGTTCATGTTTATTCTTCGGTGTGGGCCAATTCTTAACCGCTCAGGATCTGTTTGAACTCCATTGGATGAAACCACAAGTCCGAGATAGTTGACTTGGTCTCTGAACAGTACGCCCTTTTTAGGACTGAGTTTTAGTTGGGCAGTACTCAACTTTTGGAAAACCTCTCGTAGATTGCCCAGATGTTCCTCGAAGCTTTTTCCAACGACGATGATATCGTCCAAATAAACCAGACAAGTCTTCCATGTCAGTCCTCGCAAGACGCATTCCATCAGTCGTTCGAATGTAGCTGGAGCATTACACAGCCCAAACGGCATAACTGTAAACTGCCACAGGCCGTTTCCTACGGAGAAGGCTGTGTTTTCTCGGTCCTTGGGGTGAATTTCGACTTGCCAGTAGCCGCTCTTAAGATCCAAGGTAGAAAACCATTGAGCTCCAGAGAGAGTATCCAGTGTGTCATCGGTTCGAGGTAATGGGTAGCTGTCCTTTTTAGTGATGTCATTTAACCGCCGATAATCCACGCAAAACCTTGTACTGCCATCTTTCTTTCTGACTAAAACCACGGGAGACATCCAAGGGCTTTTCGACTCCTCTAAAAGGCCTTGTCTTCTCATATCTTCAATCATATTGGCTGCCTCTTCCCGCTTGGCTAGTGATAGTCTTCTCAGCGGTTGTTTAATTGGCTGGGCATCTTTGGTATCGATCCTGTGTTGAACGATGTTAGTTTTCCCAAAGTCATCATCTCTCATTGCGAAGATATCACTGAAATCCTCTACTAATTTTCTTGCCTGGAGATACTGCTTTTGTTCAAGACAACTAGTTGAGAGCACTGTGTTTACTAATTTCGTGGCCTTTAGCTTTGGTTTTGGAACCGTTTCCATGGTAGCGCACTCCAATAATGTAATCTGTTCTGCCAGTTATCCTTTCCCCAAAACCGTGTCTTTCTTCAATCGTATTTCTCGTTCGTTAGTATATTTAGCACTCTCACAAATACCTCCTTTTTGTCGTCGAAGCTCACCAGACATTTTCCAATGGCTATATTTTTGATTTGTTCCCTTTGCTCTGATTCGATAAGGTAAAATCGGTAGCTCCCGGGATCACTATCGACTATCGCTCGCACCAATTTCTCAGCACACGGAGGAAGCACGGTATCTTCACGAACGACGACTTTCAGCTGCGAATAACAAGTGGATCCTCTGGCCATTGGAATCTCCTTGTTGTCATATCTCAGTATTTCCTCTCGGATGTCCAGTAGAATTTTGTGTGTTTTCATAAAGTCCAGACCGAGAATACACTCGTCTGTTATATCAGCTACCAGGAACGAATGTGAAAATCCAATGTCAGCAAGAACCACATCCAACATAATTTCCACGTGTAATCGTACTGGTTCTCGTGTTGCAGTTTTCAGTCTGTATTGGCGTGCGTCTTTCAGCCATTTATTACCGACCATGTCAGCCCCGATAACAGATTTTGAAGCACCAGTGTCTACAGTTATTGTGCATTTTTCTGCTCCAATCTTTCCATCGATGACCAGGCTGTTGCCACTACGCTGTAGTTGCTTGATAGTGGTGATGATGACACCGGGGGCTTCGATTTCCCCGACTAACTCCCGCCCCCCATGGAGTTAGTCTTTATTCGTTTCCCTGCTGCTGTCTGCGGGGAGACACGGAGTCATTGTTTTCGGCCTCCCTCTGGTCACCTTTCTGCCGTTTTTCACAACAAGTTCCGCCACTCCTATTTTCGGGAGACTCTGCTCTCCTTCGCTTTCTGCAATTCCTTTGCAAATGACCCGGTTCACTACAGTTCCACCATCGGAGTCGACCGCGTACTTCCGTTGCATTCATTCTGTTGCAAATATCCTCTGTTGTGTGGATCTCTCTGAGGCGGACTGCTTGCTTCGCTGCCTCGTCTGCCAGAGCATATGCCAAAACTTCAGCGGTATTCTTCTTTCCGGCCAATCTAGCTGCTTGTTGTAGATCTTGGTCGGCAAAAGAGTTGAGAAAAGCCTCTCTTGCTACTTCGTTGATGTAGTCTTGGCCGAAACTAGAATAAGCCAAATGCACTAACCTCTCGATATCGGCGCATAGTTGTTGTAAAGTTTCCCCTGGCTTTTGAAGTCTATTTCGAAGTTGAAGTCGATAAACCTCTTGCAGGTGCTGATCACCGTAACGCATTTCCAGCGCTTGAACTAAGAACCCGTAGCTGTTGCGATGTTCTGCTGGTATTGACTGCAATATTTCTGCGGCTGTACCCCTTAGTGACAAAGTTAAGGCCATTGCTTTTTCCTTCTCGGCCCAGAAATTACCTGCTGCTGCTGCTTCGAACTGAAGCTTGTAAGTAGGCCATGGGCTTTGTCCGTCGAAAGTTGGAGGCTGTAGTTTCCTAACTCCGATGACTTCGTGAGATGCTGTCGCTGGGTGATGAATCTTTACTCTTTCCAGGTCGGCTCTGACGTTTTCCAATTCCATCTTTACCTTTTCTTCGTTTTCTCTAATGGAATTTTCGAGTTTTCCAGATCTGTCCTTACACTTTCTATTTTGTCATCCACCTTTTTGTCGACAGAAATGGACATCAATTCGAACTCCAGCTGATTTCTCTGTTCCTCCAACGACTCTTTGAGCTCTGCTAACGAGCGTTCATGAACTACTGCTACCAATTTCTGTTCATCTTTTAACGCCAACACTCCTGCCTTGATCTCTGCTGGTGCACGTTCTTGCACTGCTGATGACCGTTCTTGCGCTTCCTTCATCTCTGCCGATGCACGTTCTTGCGCTTCCTTCATCTCTGCCGATGCACGCTCCTGCGCTGCTGATGAGCGTTCTTGCGCTTCCTTCATCACCATCAATGTTTTAAAAAGTTCTGCCATACTCACTGTCGTTTCTTCTGGCTCCGCTTCTACCTCGCCTTCAAACCTGTAGGTTTCAGGATCCTTACCTTCGTTCACCATAGCTTCTCGAAGCAGGGCGATTAGGGCATTTTTAGCCCCCCACCGTTGACAACGAGCGCTTACTTAATCCTCTTTTCAACTCCACAGTGCGCAAATCCACTAAATTTCGACCCATTTTATTAATAAGTCCTTATCTCTCACGCACAAAATTTAAATTCCAGTCACAATTTATTATTCAAGTTCACTTATTTCACTTATCTCTTAATTAATCCCACTTCTGACACCAACGGCTTAACTTACGGCTTAACGAATTCGTAGGATTAATTAAGGAATACACTTTTTAATTATCCGCACATTAATTTATTTATTACAAACCAAAACACAAATTACAAATACAATTCTTACAGTTCACTATAATCACTTTCAATTTAATAACTCGCACTATTAAATTCTATCTATCGCTTTATAGTTCACTTTTAAATCACCACTTTTCACTGTTCTCACCATTGATTATATACTAAGTAGATATGGACAAACGCGAGTCAAATTAACTTCAGGTTACGGCACCACGAGCTGGGGGCGCTAATATCGCAGGGTTTTATGCTCCGCTATATGTATATGTTTAGTTTCTGAAATAAACTTTTCTTGTTTATGTGAAAGCCCTTTGCGCATTTGAAAACAAAATCAGAAGCTGCGGCTTTGAGTTTAGTGGTTGAGGATCTAAAAATAGATTCCTACGCGCTTACTCCTGCTGCTTTGTTCAGGAAGGGCAAGGAGGATGAAAAAATGATGATGATTTCGTGGGCGATGGGTGAAATTTGACAATGGGGGGAAAATGAATGGGCGAGACAACTTTAATGGGAAATTTGGCTACAATGATGTTTTTGTTATTTTGAGAAATGAAATGGGTTTGAAGGGATTATTTCACTTTTTTAGCGAAAAGGTGATCAATTTTTAGATTTTTTTCTCAGGTATTTTAATTCGTAGAAATTTGAAATTTTTACGGATAATTGTATTATTATTGATTTACATACATATATAAAATAATTTTTATTTTTGATTTTATTTATCGTTATTTATGTCGCAGGTCCAAGTCCAACCCTTTGTACCGTTAGTACGTTATGTCCTTCAAGGCAGGATGCAATGTCTACTAGTAAGTTTAGGTTAGTCTGGATAGTGCATCAGTAGATTTCGAATAACCTTGGGTTTTATCTGTATAGTCCACTGACATATAATAATGGACTGCTCATCAGCAATTATTCCCATACAAACCGATGGCACCAAAAAGGTATAGTCGTTCGCTCATCCATAAGCCCCCAAACTGACAGAAGCACTCAGAAATAAAATCAGGTTAAATCAATTAGAAAAAAATAGACGGGTATAGTGATGTTTATATCTTTTGCGTTAAATCAATTAGAAAAAAATAGACGGGTATAGTGATGTTTATATCTTTTGCTCTTTTCCCCATAAGCCCCCGGATTTTGACATACAGAATGTCAGTTGCAAATTAATGAAAAAAAGGCATTTTAAAAGGTGAAAAAGTGAAAATAGTGTTTATTAATTTTTTTAAACAAAATATTTGTGTTGATTTAATGTTTTAAGTACGTATTTAAAAAATGTAAATTTCAAAAGTGATTCCGGTGTTTACATGGAGTGAAAAAGGGTTTGTAGCCTATGGAACAAATTGGTGCCATGAAAAATCTCATAAGCAGTCCATTCTATATGTCAGTGGTATAGTCCCAGGAACACCGACTGTGTGTTCTATTTATTAACGAAGGGGAGGTATGTAGTGGGCCTGGAATGGGCCGAGTTGGCTAGTCTTGGGAAAAAGAGGTGCATGTAGATAAAAGCGGTAAAAGTTAGCGAGGGCTGCTACATTTCTACAGTGGCTTGAAGAGTCTATAGAGGAGCAAAAGTGTGCTATCGCCAATGCACCTTCTTCGTTTTGCACCTTCTCCAGCCAAGGCAAGCTAGTTTTTAGGGTAATAGAGGTTCGCGCCATGCAATTGTCAAAAACAATTAAATTTAGTCTTTTATTACAACAAAAACTAAAGATTGATAACGAGTTAAAATAAATTGAGGGCACGATTAAACAAAATATAATAATTACAACCAGACGATAAAGACTAAACCGAGACTGAAGCTTTGTTCTTTAATTTAATTTTTCCAAAGAAAAGCTTAAGGCAGAAACAGATTGCAAAGTTCATCAGCGTTCATCAGCGCCGAGAAATGTCAAAATGAATGCAATACACACAAACTAATGACGGTGAACATATTCCGCGCTCATTAGAGTTGATAAGTGCTGGAATCGGTTCTATTTCTATTCTGATCAACTCTTTCCGGCGTTTTTTGACATTTGACATTAGTTTTATTTTATGCATGCCGAAAATTTGATTTATATTGGTGCATTAAATTAAATTATTTTTTGAGTTTTAGTTTGAGCTTCAGTGATATAAACTGAGAGATGAGCTTCAGTGATATAAATTTTACAGAACAATTAATAGAATCTTTGAAAAATGAAAAATGTTTGTATGACAAGAGATGTGAGGCAACATTTTAAAAGCAAACACAATGAAACACAATTTTAAAAGCAAAATTGTGGAAGCAAATAGGAGATAAATTAGGTATATCTGGTATGTAATTAAAATAAATGATATTACCATTTGATCCTTAATCAATGTTTATTTACACTTGTAATTTTAGATGAGGTATGTCAGAAAAAATGGAAAGTGGTGAGGGACCGCTATACGCGAGAACTAAAAAAATTGAATTTGCCTTCAGGAAGTGCTGCTAATCCATGCAACGAATGGGAATTGATGGCAAATCTATCTTTTTTATCTGATGTGCCTACAAATGCCAAGTTAAAAATAATATTTTATCGTACTTCAGAAATCCTTTAATGAAATTTTTTGCAGATCTCGTGGAAATAGCGATTTCCTTAAAGAAATAAATAAAAATGATGATAGTGGAACGACTGATATATTTTCCGAAGAAACGGAGGACATCTCTTTAATTGAAACAGAGAGTGTTGAAGTCCCCCCTAAACGAAAAAAAAGGAACAGAAAATTAGATAACCCTGATTATATTGAAAAAAGATTCGATTCAATATTGTCTACTTTTGAAAATGGCGAAAATAAAATCGAAGAAGAAGGGGTAAACAAAATGTTTAGTAAGACAATTGGCAAACTTCTGGATGAGTTGCCAGAAGGAGCACAGGGAGATGCAAGATTGTACATACTAACGTATTTAACAAATTTAAAAAAAAAATACGTTCTATGAACCAGTGATTAATCGGTAATATACATATGTGACTTACTTAATATTAATACCTGACTTACTTAATATTAATAATGTTATAATATTGCTAACCGGATGCTCCCGAAGTATCGAGGTTATCGATGGTGGCTTGTGCCGTAAGGCCCGTGAACTTTTGGTCGGGGTTATCAGTCGTATGGGGTGTGGCCTGGGAATAGAACTTCTGCCCAGATATACGAGTTATGTTCTGTGGGCTAACTACACTCAGTTCAATTGAAAATACCACATAAGTTTTTAATATACATTATTTATATTTCACGTAATTCACATTCGATATTAGTATATATGTATATATTCCCGTAATTCTAGATAACATTCGAATGTTACAACAAAACTTGTGATTTAATTTATTGGCTTGCAGCCGAAAGCAAAACCTCCTACCACTGTATCACAGCACGGATTCTATAGCAATGAATAAAACGATTTTGCATTCGGCTGCAACTCTCTTCAAAAAAACAGTTATTTCTAGATAACAGTTCGTGCGAGATGATTTTGCATATTCTTAACCTAATGGTTGATTGCCACTTAAAAGTTAGATTGATAATAAAAGGGTTGCTACATGTTCAATACAATTCAATACAAGGCGGAATGTAGGACTTGTAGATTGTAGTCAGGGCTGCTGGCTGAAGGAGGAACTTGCATCTCTTGAGGAATCTCAGGTATTGATAAGCTTGTTTGGCGAGTTGGAATATGTGATTACGCCATCGCAGATCTGGGACCTTATTCTCTATTACAATATGTCATATTGGGCGCTTTCAGTAATGCAGGATGCGTGCGCAAATGACTTATTCAGCAATTAAAGTGTGAAGCTTTCAATGACTGAATAAGTCAATTGCGCACGCATCCTGCATTACTGAAAGCGCCCATTGTTTTTAACGAAATTTCGAAACCGTATTTTATTTTACAATATTGGTGGCATTCATTTTACATGAAAATTGGCAAATTTTTACTTGAAAGCTGTTTCGTTTTCGGATCGGATTTAAGAATATTGTAATACGGAATAGGGAATTTGAAGATAAAATTACGTCTAAAGGTACGAGTCCGCCAAGGCATTTGTTCGCAGGCTTTTGACGTGATAATGACGTAAAAAGATGATGTTTCAGATGTGCATAGCTGCGATATGTACTTTTTTTCGTGACTTCATTTTACTGGCGAGCAAATATTTGTTTGCCTTGGTGGATTTGTATCTTAAGATGTTAAGAGATGAGTTAGTTATTAGACTATTTTTGCCCACTGAGATAAAGGGAAGAGTGGTACAAATTTTCGTAAGGACCAGAGTTCACAAGGCACAAGACAAGGTCTGGTCCGTGCTTGTTTTATATTGACCCATTGGAACGCCTGCCGAGATCCGACGTCATCCAATACTACCTTGATTGAACGGTCACAAACGATGTTCTCAAATTAGTTCTTTAGAACTGAGATGTAAGTTAATTTTACAGTTTTAGAGAAGCCATCGAATTTTCCACTTCTTCCGTTGCACGCATAACTCTACTCTAAAGTTCCTGCAAAAATGTATGTAATTTTTGAAGGGGAGTGTTTTTTCTTTGCTCAATCAATTCAGTAATTTGCAAAGTAACAACTGTTAAAAAATTTACCTTTGAACAAAAAAAATCTTAAAAATTATTGAAAAAACTGACGAAATATATTTAGAACTGATAAACTATCTGAACTGATAAATGAACTAGCTTATAGTTACACAATGTGTCTGCATCTACAAATTTCTTTTTTGATTGTTTGCAATCTTTTCCTCACACAAAACAACTGAGTTTTTGTGCCGAGACACCCGCCACTAATTATGGGTTTTCACGACAGGTTGCCAGTTGTATAATAAGTTTGATATACAAATACATGTACATAATATTCCAAAATTCATAGAGTTTTGGGTAATTATTTACAATATCATCCCACTTCCAGGTGCTAGGGGTTGTAAGGGAGATTGACCTGAACATGTTTCTTTTGGAATTAGCCCTTGGCCATCCTTAAAAAGTTATTGACGGTTGAAATTTTGTTAAAATCATCTTTTTACAAGTATTTTTTTTTGAAGTTATACTTCTTTAGGCGCGTTTTGAAAAATATTATGAGAGTGAATTTTGACGAATTCGCAACGCAACGCAACTTAAGGATATGGGCGTATACGGTATACAGTGTTTCTGAATACCGTGATTACTATGGGCATATGAAAACTCGCAGCCGATGCCGGTTCACGATGTCGATGGGTGAGGGGGTTTTTATGCTGAGGCTATGGAGGGAAATAAATTTCATGTTCGAGCCATCAGCTAAGCGTATGTTTGTTTTTTCGTGGGCATAGGACAGGATCGTAGTGTTTATTGTGTGCTGTTTGTGGGTGAGGGGTTTTACTGAATGGAAGGCAATTTCTCTAACTCGTAGTGTAATATCATAGACTCGCCAAGTTTTTAACTCGTAAAAAGTGGCAAAATATATTGTATTTTTTAACATTTTTTACTGCACGTGTATTACCGGTGATAAGTTGGTTAGTGATCCGAGTGAATAAATTGAATGAAATTGATAAGGTGACCAGTTTTGTTTACATTCATGGTGGTTTTTTCGGGTTAATTTAGGGAAAAAATGTTGGATTTATGTGGTAATGAAATTAAAAGTGAATTTAAAATGGTTAAAAATTATTACGGAATAGTTATTAAAACATAAGTGCAAGTACCACCACACAACATGAATAACAAAAATTTTGAACTTTTTCCTACACATTTTTCTGCTTTAATATTTTTAAAAATTATTCTTCAACAAGCTTTAATCACTTTAAATTCACTTTTAACTCAATAACCACACAAATTCAACATTTTTGCCCTAAAATAACTCGACAAAACCACAGCGAATGTAAACAAAAATGGTCACCTTCACAATTAAACCATTAAAACATGTTGGTTCACTAAATTTTTTGAAATTGTTTTAATTCAATCACTGAAACACTAATCACTGGTAATCCAGGTGCAGAAAAAGTGATAAAATACAATATTTTACAACTTTTTATTGAAAAAATGAACTAAAAAACTTGGCTCCACTATGTATTACACGAGAAATGTCCTCCATTCAAGCAAATGTAGGATCGGCACCGGCTGCTTCCAGGCCTGTAGCTAAGATTGGATTGCTGGAGGCTCTATCAGAACCTCAAATATTGCAAATTTAAGACATGATATGAACATGCAGCACGCTGCTTTGCTTGTCATTTTACCAGCCTGAGACAATTGAAGTACTTTTGTTTGCAGCGTGCTGCATTTTTATCTCATGCCCTAATTTACTGCACGCTGCCAATTTTGATGTTCTGATACGGCCTGCGAACGATATAGGCGAAGGGGTAGAGGAGGGAAGCATTGCAACTCCAATCCTTTAGCTAAGTTTATAATTATATGGGCATATGAAAATTCGTAGCCAAAGTCCGTTCACGATGTCCATGGGTGAGGAGGTTTTTACCCAGAGGCTATGGAGGGAAATAAATTACATATCCTAGTTTTCAGCTAAAGCCGCCTCTAAACGATGCTATGAGCACTTTCCAACATTGGACGTTTGATGGTAGAACGCATCGTGTGGCCGCTACTCGAACTACGAATGTCCAATGTCAAGCGTCCAACGATGGTGTTTGGACAGGTTCGGAGTGTTGTCACTCAAACTTTGGAAGCGTTGATGCTGTATTTGCCGATACATTAATGTCCTTAGTATGAAACTTTTCGTATCATATTTCAATTACCCTAACCCACTCAATTTAATTGAGTAACAACTAAACGAAGAAGCTGGGGAAGTGAACAGAATTTGGAAGTGACGTAATGAATCTATCCTAGGTCGATGAACCCACAGGTGAGTTACGAGAGCATACCGGCAAAATGAGTCTACGCAACGCCTTTTGGATTGCCGGAGATTAGCCGAGCAAACTGCTGCACTGTAACCTACAGGTAAAGGCACGGCTAAGAGCAAGGAACGTCTTAGACTATAATGGTACGATCGTTTGATCTACTGACTAAAGTGGAGGAGAAGCTAAATTCCTCAATCAGAAGCTAAGGCGGAAATGAACAAAAAAAAAGTGAGTTGGGCTTAGAAGTACCAGTAGTATTATCAGGTAAATAAATGCTGATCCAGCTTTGCGACGCATATTAAACTTAGCATTCATTACGTTTTGCTAGAAAATTAGCCAGTCTTAAGAGAATTTCATGAGGCATCTTAAGCCCATCTTAAGATAATTGTAATTAGGCCTAATGACCCAACTAGTTGGTGATTTTAGTTAGGATTAGAATACGGTATAACCGACAGCCTTGAGCGTGTCGGCATCATAATGCTTGCACCTTCCAACGCACGAAAATAGAAAGAATCCAATAAAATATTTGTGTAGAAATTAAAAATTAGTCTTAAAATCACGCCAAAGAAGTATAACTTCTAATGCGTGTACATAAGTACACACACCCACTGTTTTTTTAAATATGAGTAACGACTTTGACTCTGGATTGTAAGATCCAAATACTCTCCTACCATAAACTCTACCTAATTATCAGAGTAGGGCACAACCCTTTGTTGTTGTTCCCAGAGCGGAGGACGGGCGGACTGATAAAGTAAACAATAATACATTTATAAAAATCTTTTAAAATCGGAACCTTTCTTTCTTCTACTCTTGAGAAACATGAAGTTAAACGAAAAAGCCGATATTTTTTATTATTCTCTATTATTTATTGTAAGCAAATACATATATTTAAATTAACCCAAACTAAATGCTTAAATTTTCTCTATAAGTAATAATAAAAATAAATATGTACACAAAAACTTGATTTTTTATTAAAAAAAACCTACTCCATTTTTCTCAAAATAAAAAAAACGATTCCCAATTTCCCATTACATTTGCATCTTTTCCCATGCATTCATTTCTTCGTTCCTAAATTCCAGCCACCTACCAAGAAATCTAATTTTTTTAGCCCACCCGCCCCCTTCCAAAACAAAACAGAAGGAATACCCGCACAGGAATCTATTTTTAGATCCGAAACTTTTGGCTTTTCTTCCAACATGCGTTAAGGGCTTTGAAATGCTTTTTTAAATTCAGGCGCAAACCTGTTTTTTTCAATTTCTTCTAAAAAATAACAAAATTAAAAAATGTGTCTATTTTAGGATTATTATGCACTTATAAAGAAATATTATTTATATTATTAAACTAATGTTGAAAACCCATTCCCATTAATTTTAGGGGTTTACAACAGAAATTCGCAGCCCTAAAACTTAAATCAGTGTAACTATCGCCATTTAACAAACTAACCTGAAAGATGTTTGTCCATATCTACTTACTCTATAATCAACTTATAAACTTTAGAACACTTTTATCGCCTTTCAAATCAAAACTGACTTTTTCAGCGCCTGCAAGTCGCTTTTATATCCAAGCTCCACCTTTATCTAAAGCCTGAAACAGAATCAATGCAGTGCAGTATACTGCACTGCCTGTCAAAGTTTGGTTTTGTGCTTTTCTATTACTCGGCACACAATTGCATTTAACGCAGTAAGCAGCAGAACACTGCACTGCAGGTTTAGGCTAAATTCTAAAATTTCTCTGCAGTGTGAGGTTAGAAAATTAAACTTCAAATTTTCATAACGGTGGTAGAGTGCCAGTAAAAACAAATTATTTCTATAAACTGTTAAAGCCGCCAATAATTAAATATTTCTTAAATTTTCCGTACTATGTTTTCGAAATTAACAACAAATTTGACGTTTGACTTGATTTGACAAACACTGCACTGCGTTGATTTCGTTATAAGACGCAGTGTCGTAATTTTTGACAAGCAGTAAAAAACACTGCATACTGCACACTGCGTTGATTCTGTTTCAGGCTTTACTTCTGGAACCTTCGTCCCTTTTCTAGTGCCTAGTGGTATGTTCGTTTCTTTTCGTCCAGAAGCTTGAAGTTGTCTTCACTTATCGCTCGTTCCAATTTTAGTTTAGTACATAAATCATTAGTTCAGACATCAACCAAAGTTGTTACCGACAATCGTTGATTATGCTTTTTAACAAACAGATGGCGCATAAATCATTACAACATAGTTTTCATAAATTTCGTCGGGCTTACGTTTTCTGTTGACTAGCTGATTGTGAGCGTCGGCTTCGTCTTCCAAGAACGGAAACTGTTTTAGAAACGCATCCTCGAAGTTCTGCCATGTTGTGATGTCTTCCTCTGCACCATACTTCCACAAATTTGTTACCCCTTGTAAGCGCACAGAACCATAATGTAGAAGTGTATCATCAATGCAACCATATAAACATTGCAGCTTCTTTAATTTCTTTAACCACATTAGCGATGTTAAACCTGACTCAGACTCGGGATCGTATGGAGGAACTATTTCAATGATTTCTGACGGATGTAAAACTTTTTCTTTACATAGTGTTTTGCTCCCGTCTTAGCACTACTTTGTTTCAGGAGCAATTCTCGTTCCCTTTTTAGCAATTGAATTTCTTTTTCCAACAAATTTTTTTCCCGTTCTAACAAATTTTTGTTTATCGTCTTGACACTCGCCTGGTTGCTGCTGTCATTGTCACTTTCACCACCCGTGGCGCTCTCACCGTAATCGTGGCACTGAACCTCCACCATTTCCTCATTACAGTTGTCGACAGCAGTGCCATCTGCAGCTCAGTAGCCCTTCTCACCTTCTGGTTGTGTCTCGCTTTCCACATTGTCTTGGGTGTGTTTCGGCGTCCTACCCACACTATCACTTTCTCCCGCGATTTGGGTAGTGTCCCTCAAACGCTTTTCTAGCGATGCCTTATTACAGCTGGTTATCAGACCCAACTCCTTCAGCTTTCTCACTAAATCCTCTCTTGTTACCTTTTTCATAATTAACCGGCTATCAAAATTGACCGGGCTATTATCACTGGCTGGATTATTACGGGCTGTTACCCCACACCTGATAGTTGTAGAAATCGTAAGTCGTCTGCGTCACAATGGCACAACACTTCAACCGTAGCCGGACCAGCGCCGTAACTAGGCATTTGCAGGCGGTGCGGCGCACCAGGGCCCCCGGCCCTGAGGGGCCCCCGAAGATTTCTTTTTTTTTTTAGAATACGTTTTAAAGTTAACATTGTATAAAATTGGATCTACTTTTTATGGAAAGGGCCCCTGGGAAACTTTTTTTTCTAGAACGCTCTTATTAGTATCTAATAGAAAATGTTTTCGAGAACCCTTTTTTTTAAATTCTTTTATTTAACTTACACTGTTTGTCGTCAAATCTTGGAAGTTAAATTTGACCCACTTCCCGGTTTCGGATAGAGCTGAAATTTTGCATACACGTTTAGTTTGGATGACAATGCAATCTGGCCATTTTGTAAAAATATCAAGATGGCGGTTCCAAAATGGCGCCCGATTTTTGAAATTGTGCTCCGCGGCCCTCTGACATGGGTATCAAATGAAAGGATATGACAGGTAGAACACAATAAGCTATGTGGCGTCATTCCAAATTTAAAATGGCGGCCAACACTAAATTGCGGAAAGCTTATAATAGACTAAAAAGTAGAAAATATAACCGATCAACTTCCAATTTTGCACACACTCGTAGTTCGGGTGGTTAATGTGTATGAATGATGAGATGAATAGTTGAGTTAAGGGTGAGTTGATAATAAAGAAGCAATACACGTTACAAAAAATCACAAACAAACACAGAGATGCTGCTGTCAACTAAATTCAACTACTCAAATACTGAACTCATGTCCGTATGCATAATTTCAACTAAACCCAGGTAGCAGAGCTGAGTCGAGTTCAGTCAACCTTAACCCAACTCGACTCCAGTTTACATGTACTTAGACTTGGGTTCAACTTGAGTTCAACTCATCATGTATAAGTACTAAATGCAATCTGACCTTTTGTAAAAAAATCAAGAAGACGGTTCCGAGATGGCGGCCGTTTTTGCAATTATGTTCCACCGAGCCCACGACATGGGTATCAAATGAATACAGTAAACTGTGTGAGGTAATTTTAAATCTAATAGAATTGCCATCATAAAATGGCGGAATACATATAATAAACTAAACTAAACTAAAAATAAAATAAATGGTTAAAAAATTTTTTTAAAAAAAATTCTTTTCATTAACTAAAAAATGTACTGAAAAATAAAAAATAAAAAATATTTTAAAGAAAGCGTGAAATTTCAATTTTAATGAAAAAGTTAATTAAAAGAATGGCGCATTTTTCATCAAAAAGTTTGTTAGAATTTGAAATTAACAAAGCAAAAAATTCAATTTTTGATGAAAAATGCGCCATTATTTTAATTAACTTTTTCATTAAAATTGAAATTCCACGCTATCTTTAAAATATTTTTTATTTTTTACTTTTCAGTACATTTTTTAGTTAATGAAAAGAATTTTTTTTAAAAATTTTTTTTAACCATTTATTTTTTTTAATGAACGCTGCTTTGTTAGAGAGCTTATGATTTTATTATTTACATGCATTAAGTAGCGATTTCATGGGATGAGCGTCAGGCATTGGGCGTAAAGTTTTTTACAATGCAACAGACAAGTGCAGAAATATATCTTTCTCTTTCTGTTTCGTAAAAACCAGTACAAACTTGACGCTCGACGCTTGACGCTCCACATTTCACATTTTTTTTTAGAAATTTATTTTCAAGGGCCCCTTACGAAATCTTGCACAAGGGCCCCCGAGACCCTCGCTACGGCGCTGAGCCGGACCCTAAATATTATCCAAGCAAAAAGCGAAGGAATAATTAAAACTCGAGTCTTCTTTCGGCAACTATTTATTCCCCGACAAATTAGACAAAGGCGTCTTAACTCTACTGCGGATACGCAACCACACCACTCGAGGACGAACACTGAACTCTTAAGTACATGGATACAAAAATTGTTGCTTAAAATGAAATATGGTAGTGCCCTACAAACAAAAAAGTCAGCTGTTATTATCCATAAAAAAGGTTTATTATAGTGCATTTTTTTAATAAATATGGTAAACAAATTGCTACGTATATCACCTCTGCTCAACAAATTTGCAAGTTTTAAAGCAGAGATTGGCATGTATATGTCATCAGGAGAAGCCGACGTATCTACACCTTGTCGTGGTGGTGAGGCTTGCGTGGCCCCGTAAGGGTGCCCTGACTAAGATAGATGCACGCAATCCCAAGGTGTAAACAATCGTGCTGAAGGGATGAATGGTACTGCGTTAGTGTACTACTAACGATGGACTCCGGATACCAGGCGACCTCCGGTTTAAATTAGCCTTCCCATGATAATGCGGAGCTCTGCCATGGGCGACTGTCCTTTCTCGCGCAACTCGTGGGGTCAATATAGATACATTTAAAAACAATGAGGATGGAGCACCTCTCAACGCTCCAACCACTTCTGGGACTTCCATAGCCCCCTAACAGGCCGACCTACAAGACCAGTTGGACATTCCCTGCGAACCTATGCAGCAGGGTGCCGATCACGGCCCCAGCGAAGGGGAATTTTCGGGATTCCTCTTCAATGAGGGCAGTCTGAGCCCGCGAACCGCCGCACAGTGGAGTATTCGCCCTCTTAAAGGTACAAACAGATTGGCGCGAATTTTGTCGCGGAGGCGGTGTCCGTGGCGGCAAAATCGATTAAAATACACGCACCACCATATATGCTACCACAAAGGCGCGGAGGCGACTTGTCGCGCGGACAAATTCGAGCTATTTCGAATTCTGCCGCTGGTCGCCCAGTGGTACCAACCATGACGAGCTGATTTAGTACACATTTTTTGCTTTGAACTGCTGTCTGCCTGCAAATTGACAACTTGTTCGTGGCGGTTATTTTTAAATTTAATTCGTGATTGTTTTTTTAGTTTTTTAATGCAATTTATTATAAAATGGCAAAAAAGAAATTTACCAATTATGGGGCATAAAAAAGACTGTGTGGCAGGTATTTAAAACTAATTATTGTAATAAAATCAAACAAAAACAGTCAACAATAAAAAAAATTTATCTCTTTTTAGCAACTCAATGTGACGGTTAATTTAAGCTTTTGGAGGTACTTCAAGTTTATTTTTTAGTGAAATGTTTATATTTATCCCAGAGGAATTTAACATAGGATTAAAAACTATAAAATTCCGGAGCCGGAGGAAAAACAGGAGCCAAAGTAAAGTATTAAATTAATTTCTGGGAAAGTTTTTAGTTAAAGTTTTTGGTCAGATAAAATTTGAATTAAAACATGCTGAGGGTTCAAGCTGGAAATATTGATGATAGATATTTTAGGCGGAAACCCGGAAGGAGAATTTTTTATTACTTTCTAATGATGTAATATACATAGTTTAAACTTTCAAGTTGTGAAGCAGGTGGTATTAAATAGGCAAAAATAGGTTTCCAGAAAAGAGACGAAAGAATTTTGATCCAAAACTTCCCTGAATGACAACATACATATGACCGTTTCTTTCTCTTGTTAACAAGAAAAGTTCCTTCCAGAAAATTTTTAAAAAACTAGCAACCTTTGAAATTTTAAAATCAACTGATATGGAATTTTTAAAACTAAGTTATTTAAGTGATTTTAGGCAGGTCCTATAAATGGGAAAAACAATTCCGAACAAACCCACCTTTTTATTTTAATTTTTCGGGTAATATTCGGTGAATGGAAAAATACCATTAAGCAGCCCATTGTTTACTTACAGGTAAACTTATATAATGTAATATCATAAATCAGGTCATGGAACTACCCTCTTTCAAATCAGGCCCTTTAATTTTTAAATTCTAAGTAATTTTAGGTACATGGGAAAATGTCATTATGCAGTTCAATGTAAAAAACAAACCGCCCATCTCCTACTTGAAGGTAAAATTTTCTAATTTAGTACCATAAAACAAGTCGTGGAGCCACCCTCATTCAAGTAAAACCCTTTAGTTTTTAAATTTCAGGTAATTTTCTATAAATGGCAAAATATTATCTAACACCTCAATTCTTCCTTAAATAAATAAATTTTGCTTTATTCAAATATTGAAAAAAAAAAAAACAATATACGAAAATATTGAAAATAGCTTAAATTTTTATTTCTAGGTAAGAGCACAGTTATAATTAAGGATCATGTGTTTTCACATGATAAATAATTAAAAAAGTACAAAAAAATTCATTAAATTATATTTACATTAAAAATTTCAAATTCATTTATTTAAATTCCATCGTCCGTTAAATTCCGTTAAATTGTCCGCGCCGCGCCAATCTGTTAGCTAAGGCGGAATCTAAAATCCGTCGAGCGGCGCGGCAAAAGTTGTCGCGCCAATCTGTTTCTACCTTAATACGGCCAAAATTATTTTTTTTAGTGTTTTTAAGTAAAAATCAAGCCTAACTATATTTATTGAATTTTATCAGCTTAAATATATTTTAAACGTGTTTTTGGTCTGTTTTTATGATTTTCAAATAAAAACATTAAAATTTATTAAATTACCAATTTTGTTTGCTGGAGTTTTAAAATATTTTAAATTCCTAATTCATTGTTGTTTGTTCTAATAAAATCGTTTTAACAAAGAAATACACATTAAAGTAGGTTTTTGCATTTGTTTCTTATATTTACAGATAGAAAATGCACTTACAATAATTGGAAATATTATATTTTTAAAATTACATAGAGAAAAAACAGTTGAAATGAAAGCCATGTTATGCTGTGGCTTGTAAGAAAAGCTAATCGGATTCTTCCGAGCCTATTTCATTTTCTTTGTTATCATTCAGTTCGTCCTCTATATCCTCGTCTTCTTGTGAGTCATGTACATCTGGTCGGAGAAGTTTTAGTGTTTCACTTGAAAACGGCTTAAGGCCGTGACACAATGGCGACTTCGGCTTCGGCTTCGAAAGCGACGTTGAAGCGCTGAAACGCTGAATTAAGAATCGACGCCGAAGCCGAAGCCAAGTATAACACAATAACGGCATTCGTCTTCGTCTTGCAAATCGCGGAAAATTTGTTACATTAAATAAACTTTGTTAAATTTTAATGGAAAATAAACGGGAGGAAGTTATAAAATTAATGGGAGTAGCAACATATGTTTATTTAAAATAAAAAAAAAAAAAAAAAAAAAATAGGCGATTCTGGTCAGGAGAAATTTTTCTGCAAAGGAAGGAACATGGGTTCTATGAAACTACCTATCAACAAATGAAATCTAGTGATCATGAAATGTTTTTCAAAACCTTTAGAATGAGTGTTAGTTGCTTTAATAACTTGCTGGCACTGATTCACCATAAGTTGGTAAAAAATTCAATACGGACTCCAATCGATGCGGAATGTAGATTGGCACTTACGTTAATGTAAGGCTATTTGTATACATGATTATTAAATATTGCAAATAATATCCCTTTTACCCTTTTTTATATGTACATGGATTTTCCTTTACTAACTCGATTAATTTTTCCTCAAAATCCATGTTAAACACGTGTTAAATTTAAATTACCGGACCGCCCACTTCGATTTTCCAAATAAATTTCAACCGACGCCGCTTCCAATATCAAATATCATTTGATTGAGGCTTCGGCTTCGAAATCGAATCCGAAGCCGAAGCTGCCATTGTGTTAATAAGTACTGCCACGCTTACATTTGATTTTGACAGGCATCCGCCACCATTGTGTCACGGCCTTAACTCTTTTTTATTGGTTTTGGCCGTGAGCAGCTTAAAAGAGGATCACTACTTAAAAGCAATCTGTTGAGTACGTCTCTGTTGCATACTTCTCTGTTAAATTTTCTTGAGTATGACAACCTATACAACCTAAAATGTTTATTTCTAGCTTCAGCAGCTTCTTCTGATAACTGACCAATGGGGAGGATGGCTTTTTTGATCACTGATGCTCCATGTACCAATACTTTATGTAATGTTGGAGTCATTGGATGCCATCCGTAAAGACTGACATAAAGTCTAGCGGTTTCATCAGCATACAGTCCAAACTTTACTTCATCAATATGATGACCACTTGATATAGCCTCTAATATTACTTTTAATCTTTTAATAAGGTCTTCATTCACTCCAGTAATTCGAGATGCAGTTTCGGGAGAAGCAAAAAATCGTCTTGACGTGTTACCATCGTTTGTGTTTCCGAACCCTTGTTTTGGGACATCTACAAGCAATCCCAGCTCTTCTTTAAAGGATTTTTGAATTTTTCGTTTAGTTTCTGCTACTATTTTTTTTTCTTCTTCAGTTCTTGCTTGCCACTTCTGAATTGGGATTCGATAAGACAAGTGAAGAATTGACTCAAAAAATCGTATTCTACTATGAAGAGTAGATAGACCAAACCTAAAACTTTCTGGGTTTTCAGTGAAGTTCATACCCAATTTGTTGAAATCTTTGGACGTTAGACCACAAATGTAGCACCTCATAGTAGATGTTGTTCCTGTGGCAGCATTACATACCTTTCCATCAACCATTGTTAAGAACAACGTGTGTTTTATCTTGACAATTCCGGTATCAGTTTGGATTTCGGTTCTATTTAACATTTCTATCTGACTTTGTATATATTGAATTTCTTCTGTAGTAACGTCAGGAGTTTCATGGACAAATCTTATCCGGATCGGTCTGCAAAACCTTGTGGAGGAAGGAGTTGGGTTTTGCCAAATAATCCTTTTCTTCCCGTTAACTTTAGAAATCAGTTGTATAGGCACAAGGGAACTTTGAAAAATATTAGAATCACTATCACTTAAATTTTGGAACTTTTGCTTATATTGGGATTGCTGTGATCCATCACACCCCCATTTTAACATAAGTTCTAAGTGTTGCTTTTCCTCTAAAGGTAAAACTTGTAGGACATCTCCTAAGTGTTCACACAAACGAGAAGAAGTGTGGTCTAATAAGGCTTGTAACTTAACTTCAGCCAATGTTTCACTAACAAAAATTGACTCTTCTTTTGGGTAACACTCCTTTTTAGCTTTTTGTATTAACGAGTAGCAAGGATACACGTTTTTGTTGGCAGAGTAAATAACTTCATACTGCTTTCTTGTTAATTCTGCATCAACGAAAATAGCAAGAGCTTTTGAAGGGGTATGTTTCGTAATCTTGGCTTTTTCACACATAGAAAGTGCTATTTTAAATTTCTTTGCCTTTGTAGGTGTTTCGGTTATTTTGGTTATCATTTCAGCAGCATCGGTATTTCCCGAAGCTCTTTGACTCATCGATGCAGCAAAAGTTAGCTCAGAGGTAGAATGTCTCCGTAGATCTTCCGTTTTCCTGCGTTTGGACCTTACACTAGTATGCACAAATTCTTTTTTAGGTCTACCGGGGCCTGGCTTAACTAGAGGAAAGTTTGGTATTTTAACTATTCCTGACAACCAATCACTATTTTGTTGTAGGAACCTTTCTTCTTTTCTGTTGGCTGAAGACCACCTTTTTTTAAAATCTGATTTAAAATACCTCAGTATACGACTGAGTGATTTTTGCTGTTCAATAGGGGAGTGGGTCATATCAGCTAATTTTCTTTCCATAAACTGCAGCTTGTCGTCCATTGCTCGGGCGGGAGATTCTTTCACCAACTCGTACAGGGACCTTCTAGTAAAATCAGTTCCCATTGCCAAAGTCTGAAAAAATCAGTAACCATAATTACAGCTAATACAATGCAAGCAGTCTGGAAAAACTTTACATTTCAAATAATTCACTATTAAAAATGGCACATACATGCGCAATTTTTTTCTTTTGATTTTGTCTTCCCATGACCTACATATTAAGATTATACTCTAAAAACAGCCTGACAGTGCCTGACAAACCTTCAAAAAGCTTTTTAAAATGTAATTTTCTTATAAAATATAAGAATTTTTCCAGTTTTTTAGTTTAGTATTTTTTTTTAAAGAAATGTAGTAATATATAACTAATTAATATTAATAAAAACAAATAACATACCTTAAACAACAAGGGTGTGAAGTTTGAATGAAGTCCGTCAATCCGCGGTGAAACTAAAAATATATATTAAAACCGTGTAAACTAACAATGATTACAAAAAAAACACGTCCACACCAACTAAGCAATGATGTTCACCTAACTGTAAGTCGCGCCGAGTGTGACTCAGACGCCTGCAATAAACGTACTCAGGCGCGGCAGTTAGTTCCCAGCTTGGTGGTATAACTTTTAACTCGATCGGGCAAATTTAAAATTTTTCCTTTTTGGCCGGGTTTTGCCTACAAATACTCCACTGTGCGCCGTGGAGCGGTGAGATCACTCCTTCAATGGAAGAAGATCTCCTTAGAGGCCCTCCTGCGGAACCGCGCTCACCTTCTGCTCCATCGGAGGGGCGAACCGAAAAAAAAGCTCCTTCTAAAAACCGGAGTGGCGCAGCCAGCAAACGTTTTAAGCGGCTTTTGGAAGCTGGCTACTCCCGGGAAGAGGCTAAGGAATTTGTGTGGCCCCCGAGGAAGAGAGGAAAACCATTCTTCCTAATAAGAAGAGGGGTAGATCCTCTGGATCCTCTCCTGGCCAAAATGCCCCTGCAAAAAGGCGAAGGCTCCAGCTATACGGCTTGGAAAGCCAGCTGAAAAGCCTTCATCGAAGAAGTGCGACGCACCCATAATGAAGCCTAAAGCAGCTTCAAAGCCGACCTTCTGCCAAATAGCAGAGAGTGTCAGAATGGGTGTGCTCGCTTCTGATTACCCAGGGACTCTCCTGACCACGGATCAGCTAACTGCTGTGCAAGGGAGTCTTCTGGAGGCGATAGCCCAGTTGGGACAAAGCTCAGAGCAGCCGAGAGAGATTCACAGAGATGACGTTCTCTGTGGACCAAAGGTCAAATGATGAGCTGAAGCCAAATTGGCTACAAGTTTGGTTGGGCACAGCTTAGGATTAAGGCAGCAGAAAAGCCTATGTCCAAGGCTGACTCTGGCCAAGCTCACACTGTCCCCTCAGCGACCGCCAGTACCTCGCGAGCAACCGCGACTATTTCCGCTCCTATCACCAAGGAAGCAGATACCCCGAGGCTAACATCTGAAGCCTCGCATGAGCCTGCTCCGCGAATGGGAGAGGTAAGCTCTAATGTGAGGATGGTGACCACTGCATTCTCTGGGCTGGTGGTTGGGGGGCCCTCTAACGAGGTAATGAATCCCTCCACCATCTCAGTATTGCAGGCGGCTGGGGCAACGACTAATGCCCCACCATCCGACACATGCGAACATATATAGCCTCCAGAGAGGCTGGTGCTGCTGGCGGAATCGCCGGGGAAGTATCTCTGGAAATAAATGCTTCCTCTATTGCCGCTACAGGCGGGGCTGAGCCCCTAAAATCGCCACTCAAATCCTCAAGGGGTAAACCACCCCAGCCCAGTAAGGTTCCAAAAAAGGGGAGGAGAAAAAATCCCTTCAGAAAATGAGTACTGCTTCCAATATGAAGCTTGTCCAGATAAACCTTCATCACGCCAAGGTTGCTTCTGCAATACTTGAAAAAAGGTTTATCTCGGGCAATTTAGATGTGGCCCTAATCCAAGAGCCAAGGGTGTACCGAGGATTAATATGTGGCCTCGCTACTAATGCTGGCAGACTGATCTACTCTACCTAGCATGACTGCCCTAGAGCAGCACTGCTCATGGGGAAGAGACTAACATACCTTCCTCTTTCGCAGTTCGTATCCAGAGATCTGGTTGCGGCTGAGGTAGTGCTACCTGGAGACGTAGGAAATGCCAGGCTTGTCATATCCTCGGCCTACTTCCCTGGTGAAGAGCCTGCCCCACCACCGCCAGATGTCCATAGACATATAAGGTTTAACTTGAGAGCTTCTGCAACATCCTCGGAAGCATTTAGGATTCCACGGCAGACTGACTGGAAAGCTTATCGCACAGCTCTCAGGCTAGGAATCAGCCATATGGATATTAATCCCATTACTGAGGCCGATCTCGACCTGGTCTCTACCAATCTGCAAGAAACGTTCACCGCAGCCTTCGAAAGTAGCTGCCCTGCGAAACCTCGAAGCACGAACCGAAAGGTTTCGTGGTGGAACAATGATCTCTGCAGGTAAAGGTGAGAAGTTAGAAAACTATTTAATAGGGCTAAGGACTCGGGCAACTGGGACCCATACAAGAAAGCCAATTATAACAAAGATTTGAGAAGATCCAAACGAAGGTCTTGGAAAGCCTTCTGCAAAGAAATAGACAAGCTTCCAACCTCCACGAGGTTACACAAAGTTCTGTCTAAGGATCACTCCAATGGCATTATCTCTCTCAAGACTTCTGAAGGGTCCTTTACGGAGAACACCAGGGATACCATGGAGCTATTAATGAGCACTCATTTCCCCGGCTCTCAGGTAATTAACCCTGGATTGACCTGTGAACCTAACATTGAATTGGAGGTAGTACTTGCCCACCGGTCCTATAATAGGAACAAAGGCCTGGCAAACAGGATTTTCACTGCCGGTAAGATTGAGTGGGCCATTGGCACCTTCAGTCCCTTCAAAGCTGCTGGAAAGGACCACATCTTCCCAGCTCTCCTTCAGAGAGGTTTGGAAGAAATCTTACCAATTCTGCTACCACTTTTTCGGGGTAGCTTTATGCTGGCCCATATTCCAAGGTGTTAGAGAGAGGCTAGGGTAGTCTTTATCCCTAAATCGGGGAGAAGATCATATAGTGAAGCAAAATCCTATCGACCCATCAGCCTCTCCTCCTTTCTTCTGAAAACGATGGAGAAAGTTCTAGACAGTCATATTAGAGAGGGTCTTACAGCGAACGCACTCCACTGCCTGCAATTTGCAGATCTACAGAAGCCGTGTTTTTTTAATGAACCATATAGTTCTTTCATCGAGTTCATTAAAAAAACGACAAGGGAAATTTCATGTAGCGCCTACTTCGATGCTTAAAAATTTCAAAATTAAACGGAAGTTAAGTGTTAAGGTGCCGGCCCATAGAACGCGTTAACGCGATGCGCGCGTAAGATGCGTGTGACATTTCAGTTAAAGTAAATGCTATTAAATGGAACCAGTCCCAATTACTGCCGCGACACATGTAAGTAAAGCTTCAAACGCTTCAAGTTGACCAATTTTCAACTTTTGCATGCGATAGACGCGTTTGACGTTTGTTTGTTGTGTACATAATTTGAAATCTGAGGCTTTCATCAATCTAGTGTGCGAAGTTCAAAAATATGAATAGGAAATACAAGCCAACTAAGGTTTCGACAATCTGAAAACGTAAAAAAAGATGAAATATCATACACGTACAACGCGTTCATTAGGTCTGTTAAATGTTTCGCGCCCTGGACTGTCACACGCCTCTTGCGCACGCATCGCGTTAACGCGTTCTATGGGCCGGCACCTTTATTGTTTGCACTGTTACACGAAATCCTCGCTAGAAAATAATAAATATGCTTCTAAAAAATCAATTATTTGTTATAAATTTGCTCTCTTCACTTTCCTGTTGTTTTTATTTTTAAATTACGTCTTTTCGACCCCCGAAAGTATGCAACTTGCCAACCCCCGAAACAACATGTCATCCCCCGAAAGTAGGCAACATGCAATTTAAGAAATTTCCCAAAACCTCGATAGAAACCTCGATCAAACTTGGGTTTTGAGATTTGTATGGGGAAGAACCATACAGTTCATTAAAAAAACACTGCTAGAGACTGCCATTCATGTGCTAGTGATAGATATTGAGAAGTCCCTCAGGGCCAAGGTCTCTGCGCCTTTGCAGACATGAGGGTGCGTTTGACAACGTTACCTTCGACGCGATCAATGAAGCAGCAGTAAAAAAATGCATTCCTCCCTCTACTGCGAGATGGATCACGTCGGTTCTCAGCAGCAGATTGATAACTGCTGAGATGAATGGTGAATCGATTACGGTAATGGCTGCTAAAGGCTGTCCTCAAGGAGGCGTCCTATCACCAATCCTATGGTCAATCGTGAACGACGAACTTCTTGCCGACCTGAATAGCCGTGGATTTAAAGCACAGGCCTATGCAGACGATATCGTCATAACGATTAGCGGCGGTCATGATAGCACCGTTTCTGACCTCATGCAAGCTGCTCTGTCACATGTGCATAGTTGGTGCCGTAGCAAGAACCTGGGTATTAACCCACAAAAAACTGTCATCGTACCATTTACTTATAGAAGGAAGCTAAATTTAAAAGCTCTCTCTTTGGTCGGCAAAGAAATAGTTTTCTCAAAGGAGGCTAAATATCTGGGCATAATCCTGGATCAAAAGGTCTCATGGAAATCTCAAATTGAGATAGTAACTGCCAAGGCAATTACATCTCTTCATGTTTGTCGCCAATTTGTAGGAAAAACCTGGGGCCTTAAACGTAGGTTAATGTTTTGGCTATACCCGACGGTCGTAAGGCCCATGGTCACATATCCATCCATCGCATGGTGGGCTAAGACCAAACAAAAGAGTGCTATGATTAAGCTGGCCAGGGTGCAAAGACTGGCCTGTCTTGGTATCACAGGGGCCAAAAGCACTTGTCCAACTGCGGCTATGAAGGCCCTACTGAACCTCCCTCCGCTACACTTGGTGGTGAAAAAAGAGGCTCTGGCAGGGGCACTGCATCCACGGGAGCTATTCTCCTTTAAGCCAGGAGACCTGCTGGATCATTTATCGATCCTCAATGAGCTGAATCTGGAGCCAATGATATCTCTGTCCGATACCATTCCTGCTACTCTTGACTTTGACAAACCGTTTACGACGATTATTCGAAGTAGGTCAGAGTGGCAACATGGCAGGCCTCTCTTTAGAGGAAGCACGGCCTTTTGGTACACGGACGGTTCCAACACCGATAAAGGGGTGGGGCTGGGTTTTTATGTCCCAAGGAGCAAAATATCCATGGCTCTGGGCATTACCCCCACTGTTTTTCAGGCTGAGGTACTCGCCATCCAGGTGTGTGCTCAGACCTGTATTAATAGAGCTCCAAATAGCTCTAACATTGTTATTTTCTCGGACAGTCAAGCTGCACTGCTGGCCATTAAATCGCACAGACCACAGAGTGTCATCATTGGTAATGAAATTGCCGATGGCCTGGCTAGAGTAGGCGCAAACTCACCACCTATTGGTCCGGAACCTTTCTGTAGCTTAGCAAGCTGCCTCGTAAAAATGGCCATAAAAAATTGGGTTGACCAGATGTTCCTTCATAGCTGGTCAAGGACCCAGGGTGCTCGTCAAGCTAAAAGATTCATCCAAATCGATAAAGCTAAGGCGGGCAAACTTTTAAATCTCAAGAGGTGGGAGCTAAAAATAATAACAGAGCTCCTGACTGGCCACTGTTCGCTTAACTATCATTTAAACAAAATAGGCCTGGTGGCCGACTCTGGCTGTCGGTTCTGCGGGACAGATCCCGAAACCGCGGAGCACTTGCTGTGCGACTGTGAGGCTACAGCGAGGAAGAGACTGAGCCTCCTCCATCGTGACTTCCCTACTCCCAGGGAGATTTGGGACAGTAACCCTAAATCAGTTTTAGGCTATGTAAGAAGCCTTATACCATGTTTCCATCGCACTCGAAATCTTCCGATTTCGGCAAAAATGAGGATTTCGGACGAAATCTCGTTTGAAGTCTCATGTTTTAGCATATAAAATGAAATCGCCTTTCGGAGGAGATTTCAATGAAATCTCGAACGTAATCTTGCTAATGACTATTCAGCCTATTCAGCAAGTGCACTCAGCTTGGGGAAATTTCTCAGCTGTAAAAAATTTTGACAGTACGAATTTGTTATTTTTAAATTTTCTATCTTTAACGTTTAAAATGGAGCTTAAATGAATGTTTATATTTTTTCCTTATTTTACAGCCTATTCTTTCCAAATTCCTCAGTTTTGTTGATATAATTAGGTTTTTAAAATTTGATGTGCAAGTTTGTTATGACAAGCGAAAACTGCCTGGTGCGATGGAAACACATTTGGATTTCGCCAAATCGTTTTATCAAAACCTGCGGATTTCAAGAGCAATGGAATCATGGTATTAACCTTTATGGTTTTTAAAGACGGGGATGGCACAATAGACCAAACAAAAATCGCAGTGCCTGCCAAGGTGCCCCCATGCAAGAAATAGAAATAGAATCAGGAGAAGCGACAAAGGAATCCTAAATAAAGTGAATTTCGAGTCATTCATTTCCACGTGATTATAGGGATGCACTGTCAAAATTTCAGCCCTATAGCTCCAACGGTTTTGGATTGACCCCATTTCACCCCCTTAGGAGATGAATTTCGAAAAATCGCTCTATAGTGTATGTCCACGTCATTATAGGGGATGCACGGCCAAAATTTCAGTCTTATGTGATGAATTTCGAAAAATCGCTTCTTAGTGGATGTCGACGCCATTATAGGGATGCACTGTCAAAATTTCAGCCCTATAGCTCCAGCGATTTGTGAAAACCCTATTTCACCCCCTTAGGGGAGGAATTTCGAAAAATCGCTTCTTAGTGGATGTCCACGTCATTATAGGGATGCCCTGTCAAACCCCCATTTCACCCCCTTAGGGTGAAATGAACTAGTAGTTTAGTTTCTGCTACCCTTTCATTTCCCCCATAAGAGTTTATACTGCTTGTATAGTCTCTATCGCTTGCTTGTCCATAAGATACAAGCGCACTCGCAAGCGTGTGGATGCTCCCCAAATCTAAGCAAGCGTTTGCAATGCGGAAGCTTGTCAAACCTTGGCAAATGTGTGGATCCGGCATTATAAGTAAGGAATAATGGAGATATTTGTTAAGCCTAGTACCAGCGAGCAATAATAAGTTATTATTGCTCGCTGCTAGTACTAAGTTCGCCGATAAATGAAATTTCCATACAAAATTTAGCGCGAAAATTTAGCAAGCTAAATTTTATCAGTATGTTTAGCGCATGCTGTACTAAGTTTTAGTTTTTAAAAAGCGTTTATTTGACTTAACAGCTATTCTAATATGTATAAATTTAACTAAACGCTTAAAGCTATTCTAATCTATCTAACTTACTGGCCCTCAGCAGGCACTCTAAATTAATCTACGTCTTAATTTAACTTATGCTATATTCGGCTAAAATTTATGTATTTTTTATTTATTTTTATATTATATATTATTTCTAGTCCTAAGAAAAATTTAAAAACTTAGATGCTATATTAATTATTTTGTATAAAACTTAAGCTAACTTAGTCTACTCTACTAGCTAACTTAATCCTAAGAAACCTATCTGGGCGGGGGGCAGCAGTGTCGGATTCTCTCGGGTAGCCCCTGTTCAGGCGACGGGCTTCCACGGGCTTGAGCTACAAGAAATAACAATAGCTCGTGGAAGCTCGCACCACTAGCCTAGACTTACTTAAATCTACCTTCATTACAAAGTAAAAACTAGAACTAAACCCTATCTAAGTACTAAGCTAATCTTTTAAAACTAACATGCATTAAAAAATATTCTATAACTTCATTAGAGAGGGCAAATACCCAACTAAGGGGGGTCCTCCAGCCACCAGTACAAATTACTGGCATTGGAGGCCTCTTTTTTATCTTTTTCTGAGATTCGCGTGCTGAACCTCAGGAGATCCAGTATTTTTCTGCCTTCTTGAATAGCGCGCACTCGTTTATCACATGCATTGCGATACATGTGATATAAGAGGCGCGTTCGAAAACCTTACTATAGTAAACCACGAGGTAAGCTGTGGTTATGCTACATCACTTCACTTAATCACGAAAGTTTATGTTTAACCAGGGAGGTTTTTGAACGCACCGTGGTTAACTACGTGGTAAAGAAAATTTAAAAATTTTTCCATAATATAGTGTCGGCTATTTGCCTCAATTATTTCCAATAATTATTTATTTAAAATAATCTCACAAATCCCACTTTGATTTGTTCATTATTAATATTAAAACAAATGTCAAAAAATTGTTGTTATTCTTCTTCTTCTTAACTATCGCTAACCATGCTCCCGAGCATGGTTAAAATTTAACTACACCATGGTTAACCACGGGAGTTTTTGAACGCCAAAAAGTTATGCTCGTGGTTGTGTTGTAGTTAACCACGGAGTTTTTGAACGACAAAAATTTACCATAGTTAACCATGGTTAACCATAGTAAGGTTTTTGAACGCGCTCCTGATAGACCCCGATACAACTTGGGTTTTCGATTTTGTATGGCGAAGAACCAGCCAGGCCAGTTCATTAAAAAAACACGGCCCTTGTTTCACGCTAATTTTTTTGAAAAAAAAAAACAGCCAGTGATATAAAGCAAGACCCTCTCAACTACAGGCCATGCAGTTGTATCTGGCACCAATACAACCATAGCTGAGAATGGTCCCAAAATTTGACAGTTGCTGAGAATTGAATGGCGCAGAGTACGTTCGGGAGTGTTTTCGTTATAGTTTTGTGGTAAAAAGTGGTAAATTATTGAAATTTATCGCTTTAAACCGTACAAAGATTATCAGTGATTATTTCTTTAGTGATTTAATAAAAAAATATATAAAAAAAAACAGTGGGTGTGTGTACTTATGTACACGCATTAGAAGTTATACTTCTTTGGCGTGATTTTAAGACTAATTTTTAATTTCTACACAAATATTTTATTGGATTCTTTCTATTTTCGTGCGTTGGAAGGTGCAAGCATTATGATGCCGACACGCTCAAGGCTGTCGGTTATACCGTATTCTAATCCTAACTAAAATCACCAACTAGTTGGGTCATTAGGCCTAATTACAATTATCTTAAGATGGGCTTAAGATGCCTCATGAAATTCTCTTAAGACTGGCTAATTTTCTAGCAAAACGTAATGAATGCTAAGTTTAATATGCGTCGCAAAGCTGGATCAGCATTTATTTACCTGATAATACTACTGGTACTTCTAAGCCCAACTCACTTCTTTTTTGTTCATTTCCGCCTTAGCTTCTGATTGAGGAATTTAGCTTCTCCTCCACTTTAGTCAGTAGATCAAACGATCGTACCATTATAGTCTAAGACGTTCCTTGCTCTTAGCCGTGCCTTTAGCTGTAGGTTACAGTGCAGCAGTTTGCTCGGCTAATCTCCGGCAATCCAAAAGGCGTTGCGTAGACTCATTTTGCCGGTATGCTCTCGTAACTCACCTGTGGGTTCATCGACCTAGGATAGATTCATTACGTCACTTCCAAATTCTGTTCACTTCCCCAGCTTCTTCGTTTAGTTGTTACTCAATTAAATTGAGTGGGTTAGGGTAATTGAAATATGATACGAAAAGTTTCATACTAAGGACATTAATGTATCGGCAAATACAGCATCAACGCTTCCCAAGTTTGAGTGACAACACTCCGAACCTGTCCAAACACCATCGTTGGACGCTTGACATTGGACATTCGTAGTTCGAGTAGCGGCCACACGATGCGTTCTACCATCAAACGTCCAATGTTGGAAAGTGCTCATAGCATCGTTTAGAGGCGGCTTTAGCTGAAAACTAGGATATGTAATTTATTTCCCTCCATATCCTCTGGGTAAAAACCTCCTCACCCATGGACATCGTGAACGGACTTTGGCTACGAATTTTCATATGCCCATATAATTATAAACTTAGCTAAAGGATTGGAGTTGCAATGCTTCCCTCCTCTACCCCTTCGCCTATATCGTTCGCAGGCCGTATCAGAACATCAAAATTGGCAGCGTGCAGTAAATTAGGGCATGAGATAAAAATGCAGCACGCTGCAAACAAAAGTACTTCAATTGTCTCAGGCTGGTAAAATGACAAGCAAAGCAGCGTGCTGCATGTTCATATCATGTCTTAAATTTGCAATATTTGAGGTTCTGATAGGGCCTCCAGCCAGTGCCGGATTTACCAACAAGCAAAACAAGCAATTGCTTGAGGCCCCTACCCTCAGGGGGCCCCGCGCCTCTTATATTTTGTTTGGTTCGTCTTTAGATAAAAGGGAGAGGAGAGAGAGAACTCGGAACTTGACCCACAAAGATATTGAAATATAGTATAGTTTATTTAAATAAAATTTATATTCCATTTTACTTAATTGATTTCTCATTAAAGAACTTTTCTTTTGTGTGTGTGGGGGGGCGGGGGCGGTGAGGCGGTAGTCATTGTTGGGGGGCCCCATCACGAGGTTGTGCTTAGGGCCCCGCAATATATAAATCCGGCCCTGCCTCCAGCAATCCAATCTTAGCTACAGGCCTGGAAGCAGCCGGTGCCGATCCTACATTTGCTTGAATGGAGGACATTTCTCGTGTAATACATAGTGGAGCCAAGTTTTTTAGTTCATTTTTTCAATAAAAAGTTGTAAAATATTGTATTTTATCACTTTTTCTGCACCTGGATTACCAGTGATTAGTGTTTCAGTGATTGAATTAAAACAATTTCAAAAAATTTAGTGAACCAACATGTTTTAATGGTTTAATTGTGAAGGTGACCAATTTTGTTTACATTCGCTGTGGTTTTGTCGAGTTATTTTAGGGCAAAAATGTTGAATTTGTGTGGTTATTGAGTTAAAAGTGAATTTAAAGTGATTAAAGCTTGTTGAAGAATAATTTTTAAAAATATTAAAGCAGAAAAATGTGTAGGAAAAAGTTCAAAATTTTTGTTATTCATGTTGTGTGGTGGTACTTGCACTTATGTTTTAATAACTATTCCGTAATAATTTTTAACCATTTTAAATTCACTTTTAATTTCATTACCACATAAATCCAACATTTTTTCCCTAAATTAACCCGAAAAAACCACCATGAATGTAAACAAAACACCACCTTATCAATTTCATTCAATTTATTCACTCGGATCACTAACCAACTTATCACCGGTAATACACGTGCAGTAAAAAATGTTAAAAAATACAATATATTTTGCCACTTTTTACGAGTTAAAAACTTGGCGAGTCTATGATATTACACTACGAGTTAGAGAAATTGCCTTCCATTCAGTAAAACCCCTCACCCACAAACAGCACACAATAAACACTACGATCCTGTCCTATGCCCACGAAAAAACAAACATACGCTTAGCTGATGGCTCGAACATGAAATTTATTTCCCTCCATAGCCTCAGCATAAAAACCCCTCACCCATCGACATCGTGAACCGGCATCGGCTGCGAGTTTTCATATGCCCATAGTAATCACGGTATTCAGAAACACTGTTATACCGTATACGCCCATATCCTTAAGTTGCGTTGCGTTGCGAATTCGTCAAAATTCACTCTCATAATATTTTTCAAAACGCGCCTAAAGAAGTATAACTTCAAAAAATAGTGATTTAGTGTATTTTTGGTGTCTTAATTGTTAAGGTGATCAATTTATTTTACATTCGCGGTGTTTTTTCGTGTATATTAAGGAAAAATATGCTGAATATTTAATTAAAAGTGATTTTAAAGTCATTAATTAATTTATTTTGCAATTATTACTAGACTAAGTACAGAAAAGTGCGAATGGAAATGTGAATAAGAGAAGTGTTTTTCTGCACCTATATTTTTAATAATATTATCATAATATATGTATTAATCACTTTAAAATCACTTTTAATTCCATAACTACACAAAACATTAAATATTCAACATTTTTTTCGTAAATAAACATGAAAAAACACCGTGAATGTGAAAAAAAGTTGATCGCCTTAACAATTTGAACACTTAAACACACTTAATCACCAAATTTGTTTTATTTTTTTTAATGAAATCACTAAAAAACTATTCACTGATAAATCCAAGTGCAGTTAAAAGTGTTAAAATACAATATTTTATCACTTTTTACTGCAAAAATAAACACAAACATTCTGCGCGTACGGCTTCCGCGCCTTGTTACTCTGGTGTGCGGTGACTTTTGGGCCTGTGACCAACACCACGAAAAATTCAGGGTCTTGTATAACGCAAACAGAAAAATAAGCTAATTTACGGTTGTATAAGTTTTAATTGCGGAAATAAAAACAAAATAAAAGTTTGAGCACGTAAAATTTGGTACTGTGAAAAAAGTAATGAAAAAATATTTTGAAGCAGGTTGTATTTCCAGTGGATTTTGAGGAGTTTTATTTCGAAAAATTGTCTTCTGAAGATAAAAATAGCTCATTAGAGCTATACAAGAAAATAGAGGTCTATGGGACAAAACACTGAAAGGACACTGCAGCAGATCTTGGCGCGCTTTGAATTTGTTTCGCGATCGGATAATATATTTACAAAATGCGATGCGGCATTTTTAATAAGGCTGTCGATGTCGTTAGTCATTTTTCATCTATAATCATTTGTTAATAAGAACTTTCTCTACAATTCTACATTGTCAAATTTTATCGTACTAAAATAGGGTACAAGTTCAGAACAAAATATCTTTATATTCCTATTCAGAAGTGGGATTAATTAAGAGATAATTGAAATAAGTGAACTTGAACAATAATTGTGACTGGAATTTAAATTTTGTGCGTGAAAAATAAGGACTTATTAATAAAATGGGTCGAAAGCTAGTGGATTTGCGCACTGTAGAGTAGAAAAGGGAATTAAGTAAACGCTCGTTGTCAACGGTGGGGGCTTAATGCCCTAATCGCCCTGCTTCGAGAAGCTATGGTGAATGAAGGTAAGGATCCTGAAACCTACATGTTTGAAGGCGAAGTAAAAGCAGAACCAGAAGAAACGACAGTGAGTATGACAGAACTTTTTAAGACATTGATGGTGATGAAAGAGGCGCAAGAACGGTCATCAGCAGATATGAGGGAAGCGGCAACAGAGATCAAGGCGGAAGTGTCGGCATTAAAAGATGAACAAAAAATGTTAACAGTAGTTCATGAACGTTCGATCGCAGAACTCAAAGAGTCGATGGAAGAACAGAGAAGCCAGTTGGAGCAGAAAATCGAATCATTCTCACTTTCTGTCGACAATAAGCTGGATAACATGAAATAAAATGTAAGGAATGATCTGGAAAGTCTCGAATCTTCCATCAACGCAAATGTAAGGAATGATCTAGGAAAACTCGAAATTGAACTAAAAACCGTCAGAGCCGATCTAGAAAGGGTAAAGATTCACCATCCAGCGACGGCATCTCATGAAGTCATCGGAGTTAGGAAACTGCAGGCTCCAACTTTCTACTTACTGGTCTACTTACAAGCTTCAATTGAAAGCAGCAGCGGCAGGTAATTTCTGGACCGAGGAGGAAAAAGCAATGGCCTTACCTTTGTCACACAGCAGAAATATTGCAGTCAATACCGGCAGGACATCGCAGCAGTTATGGGTTGTTAGCTCAAGCCCTGGAAATGCAAGAGGTTTATCGACTTCAACTTCGCAATAGACTTCAAAAGGCAGTAGAAACTTTACAACAACTATGCGCCGATATCGAGAGGTTAGTGCTTGTGGCTTATCCTAGTTTCGGACAGGACTACATCAATGAAATAGCAAGAGACGCTCTTCTTAACGCATTTGCTGACCGGGACTTGCAACAGGCAGCCAGATTGGCCGGAAAGACGACTACCCAAGAAGTTTTGGCATATGATCTGGCATACGAGGCAGCAAAGCAAGCAACAAGGAGTACGGTCCACCTCAGGGTAATCAATGCGACTGAGAACATTTGCCATCGAATCAACACCTCGGAAGTACGTCGCCGTCTACGATGCTGGAACTGTGGTGAGACGGGCCATCTCCAAAGGAGTTGTCGAAAGCGAAGGAGAGTGGAGTCTCCAGGAAGTAGAAGTGGCTCAACATGCTGTGAAAAATGTGGACAACGGGAGAAGGGCGACCGGAGGGAGTTGGTGGCGAAAATTGAGACCTTTGATGTCATCAACATCACCCAACTGCAGCGTAACAACAGTAGCCTTGCAAACGAGGGGAAAGTTGGTGATGAACAATGCACAAATACAGTGGATACAGGTGCTTCAAGACTTGGGTTGACTTGGTCGGTAGAAAGAGGCTGAAGAACGCGGACCAGTACACTTTGAAAACGGTAACCGGAAAACCAGTGAGATTACATGGGGAGACAATGATGGATGTGGCGCTTTGCGACATTGAGTTTACACATGCGTTCCTGGTAGCTGACATAGTAGACGAGTGTATTCTATTGGACATTGGAGAAGGGATGATGAAACACCGCAAAAGGGGAATTCCAATGAATACTGCACTGTCTCGGCGACCATGCGAACCAGGTTTTTAATATCGTTGGCGTATTGAGGAAAAGTGTCAAAAAATGAGTGCTGAGCCAAGCATAAAATATGAGGACCAGGGAATTCGAGATGCGCAACGCGACGACCCGGACATTTCTGCGATTTTGTCATGGAAAGAACACGAGGAGAGGCCTAAATGGAAAGACATCGCAGAGAGCAGTGAAATCCTGAAGAGCTATTGGGCACAATGGGATTCATTGCATGTCGAAGGAGGAGTATTGAAGCGCAAATGGGAAACAGCTGATGGTACCTCTCATCGAATGCAGGTGCTAGTCCCTCGTGCTGGAATAACAGATATTCTCGAGTAGTGTCATAATAGCCCGTCAGGAGGACATTTGGGAGTCAACAAAACTCTGGAAAAAATAAAGAAGAGATTCTATTGGCTTCATATGCGGGAGCATGTTACGAACTGGTGTCGTAAATGTACAGTTTGTGCCGGCAGTAAGGGTCCTCGAGTCAGAGCGAAAGAAGAAACGCGACAATACATCGTTGGGACCTCAGTTGAGAAAATCGGAAGGGAGAATCCTAAGACGGCCAGTGATAGGATGAAACCAAGGTACGACCTCAGAGCGAACAATAGTGGGTATAAGGAAGGTTACCTCGTTTGGCTGTTTAACCCCCGGCGACGGAAAAACAAGTCTCCGAAACTTCAGCGCCAGTGGGAGGGACCCTATAAAATCTTAACACGGCTCAATGATGCTGTCTACAGGATTCAACAAGGACCCAACGGGAAGAAGAAGATCGTGCACATAGACAGGCTGTGCCCATATAATCAGCCGGATCCAGGATGAACAACTGTTCGGGGGACGAACAGTTCTAGGAAGGGGGCAATGTGATGATTTATGCGCCATCTGTTCGTTAAAAAGCTGAATCAACAATTGTCGTTAACGACTGTGGTTTTTGTCTGAACTAATGATTTATGTACTAAACTAAAATTTGTAACAAGTAAATTTATAATATCAGACGAAAGCCCGGTCTGGTAACACTAATGAATTAAGACGAAGGTCTTCCCGTGGTTGCGAGCGGTCAAAGTGTATAGTAGATGACGCAGTTGTGGAAGTTGTTTAAATAAATAGCTTTACATAATGCATGGTAGTAGATTTTATGTCTAAAGCGTGATGCATGCCTTATATATGTAGGTTACAGGGGATAACTTTTGAATAATGCGTAGTTAGTGGGTTTTATGACTCAAGGGACAGAAATGTATTCGTAGAAAGTAAATAGTAGTTGACCCTTGTGGAGATATCATAAATAGCTTCAAGTCATGCGTAGGTAGATTTTACGACCTAAGATGTAGCTTAGAAATGTAACGCGCAATAATGAGATGCGCAATTGTCTACCAGAAAGTAGGGGCTGCGTTATGTATTGTTCTAGGTAAATGCATGTCGAAACAAAGGATAATGCGCAGTCCGAGTTTTCCTTAAAAAGTAGAAGATGAAATACATTCATTCGCAAGTCGGGCGCAACCACGGGTTGATGTAATCCTTAAAAACGAAAAGAGTTTATATCAAATTCAGGTGTGGGGTTGAACTTAAATTGCGTGAATTTTAATTAGTTGAAGTTTAATTGGGTGAACTTTATTGGTTGAACTTAAATTGCGTGAATTTTAATTAGTTGAAGTTTAATTGGGTGAACTTTATTGGTGTAACGTTAATCGCGTGAACTTTAATAGTGAAAATACTGTTCTTTATTAACAAAGAAAAAAAAAATATAAGTGAAGTGAAACGTAGTGAATTAGTGCTTGGAACAATAGTGTTGCTTGGTGGAAGTGTAGGTAAAAAACTAACAGGATGACTCAGCAGGGAGGACATCCTGAGGTTGAGACTGGCGCACCAGACAAAGGTCCGAAACCAGGTAATGAAGAAATATTATTAGAGTTAGAGAATTTGCGAAAGGAAAATGAGAGGCTAAGGAGCCAATTGGAGAACAGGCAGTCGCAAGAGAGCACTGCCAGCACATCGTTGGATTCCCTTGTATATTCCTTGCCAAATACGGGACAATTTCGCGTAGGATTAGGGGAAGTGAAGACAATAATTGATGAATTCGATCCATCGAAGAATATCTCGGCCGAAAAATGGATAGAAGGTATTGATAATCTACGGAATATTTATGAGTGGGATGACCGGCTAACATTGTTCTATGCAAGCATGCGACTGGGCGGTGCTGCAACCTTCTGGTATCAGTCACAGGGAAATGGTCTGAAAAGTTTCAAAGAATTTAAAGCAGGTCTGATTGCGAGTTTCCCTAGTGTTCGGGACGCAAGCTCTATCTTGATGGAGATAATGGAAAAAAGAAGGCAGCCTGGGGAACCGGCCGAAGAGTATGTGTATCAAGTGGCTGCTTTAGGTGAACAGATAGGGTTGCCAGAGAAAGCGATTGTAAGGTATATTATATCGGGACTGGAAGACCAAAACCTTAAGAACGTATTGATGTCTTCGAATTATTCAACGATGCCTGAAGTGTTGGTCTGTATAAAGAACTTTGAAGAGATTCAAAAGCAAACGCTACAACGTCGTAATGTTACGAGTGAGCGACAGGAAAATAGTGTTTACAGAGGCAAGAACGGGGTTCGATTTGTTCCATATAACCGAAATAGAAGCCGCGATAACGGTCGCGTGGGGAAAGATAAAAGGACGGTCGAAAGAAAGGAGGGAGAGAGTAGCAGGACGGTCGTCAGGTGCTTCAAATGCAATGAAGTTGGACATTATGCTCGTAGCTGCGGCAAAAGTGTTGAGAGGTGTTTTCTCTGCAAAAAGGTTGGGCATAGGGCTCGCGAATGTCCAAATAAATCTAAAACAGTAGTGAATCGGATCGAGCAAGAGAATTTGGACCCACCTGATGAATACCACAAATGGGTAACCGTAGGCGGCGTCAGAGTATTAGCATTCTTAGACTTGGGAAGCGAATGCACTACTCTAAAGTACTCGGTGGTGGATAGAAATAATTGGTCGATGGACGAAGGTAGTTCCTCTTTATTTGGCTTTGGACACAAAGAAGTCGTTACACTCGGGAAAATTGTGAAAGTGGTGAAGGTTGAGGATTTGGAGAAACCGACTGAAATTATGGTGGTTGGTGATGCGGTTCAGACTGCAGACATGATTATTGGCAGGAATTACCTTGACCAGCCCGACGTGGAAATTCTGAAGAGAATGGGAAAGTTCGAGCTACGAAAGATTTCTGCAAATAGTGATAAAGTCGTTCGAGAACTTCCGCCAATTTTAGCGGACGAAATGGAAGTCGGAGAAAAAGTCGATAACGAAGGGAAAAGCAAACTGATTGGGCTAATTAATGAGTATAGGGACTGTGTGGCGACGGAATTGGAGGAGGTCGGGAAAACGAACTTGACTGAGATGCACATCCGGCTGAAGGAAGAAAAGGTAATTCGCTACCAACCCTACAAGGTTGCTTACGGACTTAAGTCACAGCTTCGAGAGCAAATAGACCGTTTGCTAAAACTGGACATTATTCAATATTCTGATTCAGAATACGCGAGTCCCGTTATTTTGGTACCGAAAAAGAGCGGTGAGTGGCGGATGTGCGTCGATTATCGTAAGCTTAACTCCATCACCCAGAGAGAGAATTTTCCTATGCCTAACATAGAAGAGACGCTGAATCTTTTAGCAGATCAACGTGTCTTTACAACTCTAGACTTAATGAGTGGCTATCACCAGGTTCCGATACACCCCGATAGTAGACATTACACCGCTTTTGTGACGCCTGACGGACACTATGAGTTCAAGAGAGTCCCTTTCGGGTTAACAAATTCACCCGCCGTTTTTATGAAACTTATGGCAAAAGTAACCAAGTCGATGCAGAGTGGCAAAGTCATAGTTTATATGGACGATATTCTCATACCTACCAGAACTCTTGAGGAGAATCTTGAAGTCTTGAGAGAGCTTTTGGATGAAGTTCGAAAGGCCGGGTTAACCATCAACATAAAGAAGTGTTCATTTCTGCAATCAGAGATAACTTTCTTGGGACATGAAGTTTCGAGCGAAGGGATTAAACCCGGATTCAATAAAATAAAAGCAGTAAGCCAATATAAACGACCTGAAAATGTGAGACAAGTGAGGCAATTTTTGGGATTAACCGGATATTTTCGGAGATTTGTGCAGGGATTTACATTTATTGCACGGCCGCTAAACAGGTTACTTAAGAAAGACTCCGAGTTTAAGTGGGGAGAAGAAGAAGAAGAGGCATTTATCAGACTGAAGAACATGCTAAGTCAGCGGCCCATATTAGTATTGTATAATCCAAACTCTAAACATGAAGTACATACTGACGCGAGCTCTCATGGAATAGCTGGCATATTGATGCAAGATCAAAATGGTACATCAAGGCCTGTATCATATTTTAGCCGCGCAACTACGGAGGCTGAAAGCCGATATCACAGCTACGAACTTGAAGCCCTTGCTGTGGTGGAATCGCTAGAGAGGTTCAAACATTATTTATTAAATAAAAAGTTTACAATCGTCACTGACTGCAACTCCTTAAGAATGACGCAAGAAAAGAAGAACTTGGTACCCAGAATTGCGCGGTGGTGGCTTAGAATTTCCGAATTCGACTTTGACATGGAATACCGACCGGCCCATAAACTAGCGCATGTTGATGCATTGAGCCGAGCGCCGGTGGAAGAAGGGAAGGAAAGTGAAGACGTATCCGGGAAGATGTTCATCGTAGAAGTACCCACCGAGGATTGGCTGTCCACGCTGCAACACCAGGATTCTAGAATTAAGGAGATCACAAAAGTGTTAACTGGGGACATCCATAATCATCCTGAACAACACGGGATCAAAGGGAATTTTGTACTGGAGCAAGGCAGGATTTTCAAGAAAACCCCGAGTGGTCTTCGATTTGTTATTCCCACAGGAGTACGTTGGAGAATTATCAAATCCGCACACGATGACAGAGGCCATCCAGGACTGGAGCGGACAATGGAAACCTTGCGGAAACAGGTATGGTTTCCTAACATGAAATTTGTAACGAAGAAGTACATTAACTCTTGCATCGACTGTTTATACAACAAGAGAGCAGCAGACGAAAGCAGGTTTAAGGTTCATACGCCTGAAAGGGTGCCGATTCCATTCAACACGATACACATTGATCATTTGGGCCCATTCCCAAAGAGCCGTGGGGGAAACTTGTACATAATAGGAATAGTTGATGCTTTCAGTAAATACATTCTACTGAAACCCGTCCGAACTACGACAACGAAAGGAGTGATAAGGATGTTGGAAGAAATCACCCAATATTTTGGTATACCTACCCGGATTGTGAGTGACCGAGGAACTGCATTTACCTCAGCAGAGTTCAGGAAATATTGCTGCGACAACATGATCCAGCACGTATTGACGGCAGTAAAAACTCCTCGGGCCAATGGCCAAATCGAACGATACTTCAGGACAGTGAAATCAGCGGTAAGCGCAATGACCCAAGATTCTGAAGGACGAGACTGGGATAAGACAGTAAAACCAATTCAGTGGGCGTTAAATAATTTTAAAAACTGTACCACTGGTGTTACACCTTACAAATTGGTGATGACCTATGAGCCCAAGGATATATTGAAAAATAAGTTAGCCCTGGCGTTGCATGAATTAATTGACAGAGAAGAGGAGGAAAATATGCCCCTCAACGAGCTAAAGGAAAAGGTGATTCGTCGCATGAATGAGAAGCAGAAGAATCAAGCGGAGCGAGTCAACAAAGAGAAACAAGAACCACGAAAATATCGAGCAGGGGAACTAGTGCTGGTAAAACAGGAACCCCCATCAACCGGGCAAGTACGGAAATTGCAACCGCGATTCAGGGGACCGTATGTTGTAGAGGCCGTACTAGGACATGATCGGTACGTCATCAAAGATGCGGAACAGATGCAGGTCACCCGCAAACCATATAAATCGGTACATGCGGCGGAGCGATTAAAGCCGTGGTGCCAACTGGAAGAGATGGATTTCGATGAGGATGAGGATGTGGGCCAAGAGGATGAAACTGAAAAGGACGAAGAAGCTAACGTGGCTGAATGAACAACAATGAAATCTTGACTTGTGTGCGATACGAAAACAATGAGAAATAATAAATCTTGGCAGTACGTTAATTAGCTTGTTTTTTTTTTAAGAGTTCGTAAATAACAGGTAGACAAGGTAGAGGAAGCGAAGCTTCTTATAATGGAAGCGGATAGAAGGCCTTAGGATCGAATGGTTAGTAGACCGAAGGAACCAGGGTGGTTGGTCGCTATGTTGTGGTGACTGGCGGGACTACAGTAAGAACTGGTGAGGTAAGTGGTCCATAAGGCTGCCGATGCAGCAGGAGCTAGAAGGTTGTTCTGTAAAGCTGTTGGTGCAGTAAGAACTGGTGAGGTAAGTGGTCCATAAGACTGCACCTGCAGCACGACCTGAAAAGTAATTCTGTAAGGCTGTAGGAGCAGCAGGAATGTGAAGTGTGAATATCGGAAGTTTTCTACCTTCGTCACTGAGGACAGTGACGGGGTAGGTTGGCCGAACTGTAACAAGTAAATTTATAATATCAGACGAAAGCCCGGTCTGGTAACACTAATGAATTAAGACGAAGGTCTTCCCGTGGTTGCGAGCGGTCAAAGTGTATAGTAGATGACGCAGTTGTGGAAGTTGTTTAAATAAATAGCTTTACATAATGCATGGTAGTAGATTTTATGTCTAAAGCGTGATGCATGCCTTATATATGTAGGTTACAGGGGATAACTTTTGAATAATGCGTAGTTAGTGGGTTTTATGACTCAAGGGACAGAAATGTATTCGTAGAAAGTAAATAGTAGTTGACCCTTGTGGAGATATCATAAATAGCTTCAAGTCATGCGTAGGTAGATTTTACGACCTAAGATGTAGCTTAGAAATGTAACGCGCAATAATGAGATGCGCAATTGTCTACCAGAAAGTAGGGGCTGCGTTATGTATTGTTCTAGGTAAATGCATGTCGAAACAAAGGATAATGCGCAGTCCGAGTTTTCCTTAAAAAGTAGAAGATGAAATACATTCATTCGCAAGTCGGGCGCAACCACGGGTTGATGTAATTCCTTAAAAACGAAAAGAGTTTATATCAAATTGGAACGAACGATAATTGAAGACAACTTCAAGCTTCTTGCCGAAAAGGAAAGAACATACCACTAGGCACTAGAAAAGGGACGAAAGTTCCAGAAGTTAGATAAAGGTGGAGCTGGGATATAAAAGCGACTTGCAGGCGCTGAGTGAGTCAGTTTTGATTTGAAACGCAATAAAAGTGTTCTAAAGTGAGAACAGTGAAAAGTGAATTATAAAGCGATAGATAGAATTTAATAGTGCGAGATATTAAATTGAAAGTGATTATAGTGAACTATAAGAATTGTGTTTATTAAATTGTGCTTTGGTTCGTAATAAATAAATTTTTGTGTGGATAATTGAAAAGTGTATTCCTTAATTAATCCTACGAATCCGTTAAGCCGTAAAAACGTAACAATATTATTAGCCACAATTTCAACTCTAGCTGCTGTTAATCCGAGAATTTTAACTAAATCCATCGCAGTTTTCAATACGACACTTTAACCAAATGCTGAAGGTGTAAAACCGAAAACTGCAGATTGATAATGTTTTAACTGTTTATCTCTGAGCACTTTATCCACACTGTATCCATTAGATCACAATGTAAAAGGGCCCTGAGGGATGGAAACAAAGGCGCAATCTTGTCATAGTTGAGAATTTGACCGATTATCTAACTCAAGTCCATCGAAAGTGTGAAACCATTCATCGTCACTATTCCTATAAAAATATTGGCGTGAAAATACGAGAGAGATATGCCTCTTATTTCTGTTACGAAAAATACGTTACGTTATTTCCAGGAGAAGCACCTTCCGCTTACCTTTTCCAACTCAACTAGGGTTGCCAATCGTACTTTATTATAAAGTATTGTACGTTATTTTAGGTAATTATACTCTATGCTATAAGAGAACAATAAAGTACGCGAGAATACTTTATTTCGCATGATTTGATTTTTTTGGGATTCATTTTACATATACTGGGATCGATGGCGTTATTGATTGCTGTTTTATGGTTTAATTTTATCCCCGTATTCAGTCAAAAGTCACAACGCAATCACAAGGATGTGGCGAGTCTAAACTTGAAGGCCTATGCTAAATGAAAAGTAACGTAGCTTAGAATAGAGAACTAGAGAAAGAGTAGTTTTGTATTCTAAGTAACGTAGAAAAGAAGTGGAAGTGAAGTAGACGTAGTTTCTGTTAACATTGACATAGGGGTAAACTATCCATCATTTTTCCATCAAATCGGCCTTGAAACTGTTTTTTTAGGCAAGGGGTCGCCGGGAAGTGTGTGTTTTTTCTTCACTTGTGAATCTCAAAATTTTTCAGTCTCACCCTCCATGACACTAATACAAGTATAACTTCGTTTTTATGAGTTTTCGAAACACTTTACCAGGGAGACTCCATGCACTTTACGTTTGAATATAGTTCAAAACGATGTGATGTGACAGACGAGTGATGGATAGTGTAGTTTACCTCATAGAAATCAAAATAAGAGGTTCCCAAGAAGTAAGCGCGGGCTGCTAAAGCTTGTGACTTATTACTATTATTATTATTATTATTTATTTTCATAAGTATGTACAAAGATAGGATCTTATTATAGTACATTCATTATAAAGACAACAAAAATTATTCAAAACAAAATTATATAGAAAAATATAGGAATATAAAAGTAAAATATAAGTAAGAAAAACTAAAAAAGAATAAAACATATGAGATAGAAACAAAAAAAAACAGATAGAGAGAAAGAGAAAAAAACAAGAATAAATAAAATAAAATAGTAAAATATAAAATATAAAAAAAGAAAATTATATATATAAAAAAGAAGTAAGCTATATAATAGAAAGAAAGAAGAAAGTTATATATTCATGCTTTAATCAATTCTATTAGAAATGAATTCGAAGAGACGCGTCCTGAAGATGTTCACAGAATCAATACGTTGCAAATCGACTGGGAGTGAGTTCCATAAAACAGCCGCGCAGACAAAGAAAGAACGCTGTCCAATTAACGTGCGGAAACGCGGAATAATTAAATAGACAGAATTTTAGAATACGGGATTTAATGACACAAACTGCTTATTTACACTTAGCATTAGAAATTTAAAAACAATGTCGAATTTGATCATTTTGTGAGCATAGTCAAGAATCTGCAAAACTGAATATAAATATGGATGGTATTGATGGAGAAATTTCTTTATTAAACAAATTATATAATCAGATAAGTATATGTATATACTGTTTCGTGGATTTATCTACTGATAGGTCATGGTAATTTTCCAAATTTGTATAAATTAATTTACAGAGAGATAGCAAATGGCGAGCGAAAGACACAAAGAGCCACTGCATCTGATAAAAAATAAATTATTTATTTCCTTTAACTTAAATATAGACGTAAAGATACTATGCAGCTGATAATTATTTGTTTAAGGCTGCTAAAAGTAATAAAAAATATGTCTAAGCAAAATAATAAATTAAAATAAACCCAACTTTATTTTGACACAATGTAAGTACTTTTTATTTATACCTTTAATAACCAATGTACTTTATTTGCACAAAAAAAGGTGGCAATCCTAAACTCAACGTCGATCTACCTTTCAACCCTCTTCCAGGCAAGTATGAGAAAATGGGGCACCTAAATCTGTCACTAGCTCTAGAAAGATTCAAAAACAACGCGTGTTGATTTGACCTACATATGTATGTTTCCCTGGGCGCCCTGAATTGAAAGTCATATGATAATTAGTCATAAAATTTTTTGACTTTTCATTGCTGGCTCTGAGGGAAAGAAAGATTTGTCAGATTTTAACAATTGACTTCTCACGAACATTGTCGATGAGGGGGAAGTAAGGATGCTGAGAGCCCCACTTCTCCCCTTATCAACAAAGTTCGTGCGAAAAGCTCCTGAGGGCGTCTAAACTGGCCCTATGTTGTATGATAATATTCTAACATTGTGTTTTACCATATTACTCATAGAGAAATTGGAAGGTGACTCGTCATCCTCAACGCAAAAGCCCGCATGTAGGGATCACGGTCCTTCCAACCCTTCATAAGTAATAATTTAGGGTGTAGTGTCCGCTAATCAAGGCAATAACATCGTTTCTCTTGCGCCCCAAAAATTTCTTGGCTGCGCTTTGAGACGGCTCAGGAAGTAACCACTAGTTATCCAGTCCAAACGCGGACCTCCAGCATTCAGCAAGTCTAATTAAGGTCCGATCGGCCTGAGCCCTTTGAAGCAAGCTGGTGGCGCCCCTATATCCGGCTCTGGACCTATGAATGCAATTTCAGAGCCCTGTTTAGCCAGGCATCCGCCTTTTCATTGATTTTGAAACCGCGATGACCCGAGACCCAAGCTAGAGTAATTTGATTGGAAACGCTCAGCTCAGCAACAGCACGTTGGCAGTCCCAAACATTTACACTTGGTCCTACGGGACCTTATCGCCTTAATGCCGCTTGGCTATCAGGGAAGATAAAGCTCCGTTTGTTCTGGTAGGCCTTTCTTAGGTTTTCATGAGTGGATGCCTGCACAGAGTACACCTGTGCTTAAACGACAGTTGCTATGGTGCCTAGGCTTATCGCTTTACTAAGCCTGGGGCTTTCACTCCAGGTTCTGCCGCCCAAACGTTTCTCTGTTAGTTTGTCTTGTATGGGCCTAGAAGTTTGATCGAATTATGAGATCTTAAAGGGAATCGACAGCGCCAGTCCTAGCTTTGAACAGGGTAGTGCGAGATTGTCAACATTTTATTTTTCGCTCTAAATTGTTTTTCGAATCACCCTTGGCCACTTCCCGCGGGGGCGTAATTTACGCCACTGACCTTGAATAATAAAAGTTAATTTTGTTTTCTTTGATCATGATTTCAAATAATGTTGAAATGCTTTTCTAGGCACTATTGCTTTCGAATGATTTTACGGCAATATTGCTAGGTGGGCAAGTTAAATTCCAAATATTAACCCAGAAAACAAAGATATAACATTAAATCTGATGTAATCTGCCACAAAAATTTCAAGCTAAATAAATCTACCGAAATATCTTGAAGAAAAAGATCAAGGGTTACATAAATTAAGTTAGTAATTCTTGAGATAAAAATTTCATTTGATTTATTTAATGTATAGTAAAATTTGATAACAGCTATAGTCTTAACATTTACACAACAAATTTCCAAAATAATTGTTTTACTTTAATCTTAATCCAAGGTAGTATATCAGTGAATAATTATTCACTGTCTTGCATTTACAATTTGCACAAACTCTGGTTTTAGAGAAGCGCCGCCAACTAGGAAACCGTCGATATCAGGTTGGCTTGCTAGTTCTTTGCAATTCGCGCCTGTTACGGAGCCTCCGTATTGAATGCGAAGAGAAGCAGATACTGCAGCTGAGACATTATCAGTCAACCATTTACGGAGTGCAGCATGAACTTCTTGAGCCTAGATTTAAAATTAATCAGTCTTTTATCTTATAATGAAATGTCAAAATTTTACTTGTTGCGGAGTGGCTGTCTTCCCGGTACCAATGGCCCACACAGGCTCGTAGGCCAAAACTACGTTAGTCCAGTCTTTAACGTACTTCGAAATTACTTGAGTTTGCCTGAAAACGACCTCCTCTGTCTTTCCAGCCTCGCGCTCCTGCAAGGTCTCACCTATACAAGCGATGACCTTTAGACCTTCTGCTAAAGCGTGAGCTACCTTCTCGCCAATCAGTTCATCAGATTCGCCGAAAATTTGACGACGTTCTGAATGTCCAATAATTACCCAGTTAGCCCCAACATCCTTAAGCATAGCTGGAGATACTTCTCCAGTGAATGCGCCACTTGGCACCTTGTAGCAGTTTTGTCCAGCAATTCCAATTGTCGCAGGAAGCAATCCTCTGACATATGATATGTAAACGGCTGGGCATCCAATTACCACTTCGGTGTTGGGATCCAAGGGTCCAGTTGTTAGAACTTTGCAAATATCAGCGATACTGGCTTTGTTGCCATTCATCTTCCAGTTGCCACCCACACATAATTTACGGCTCATTTTGATTGACAGATCTAATAACTCTGTAAGCAAATAAAGGAATTGTTTGAATATAATTGATTTCACTTTTTATTTCTTGAAATACCACTAAAAAGTTCAAGGATTCTCCCTCGGAGACAGGCAAACTCCAAATAGAGACCGGGCGATATAAAAGACGGGACTTAACCTCTAGATGACCTTCTCAGACAAACTGTCATTCTTCTTCTTGTTAGTAGATTCCTTCTTTAAAAACAAATGAAAAGTTTGGGTGAAAACAAAACTAACAAAAAATTCTAAAATTATTGATATACACAAAAATTTTATGATTAAAATTTTCATAAATATAAACCTTTTTTACATATTAAAAAGCCACAACAATCAATTATCAGTCGTAAATTCAAAGTATCCATGTCGGTAAGGCAGGTCGAATTGTTGGCAGTTTAGCTCGAACAAAAACCATATTTTTCAACTGTCTTCAAAGCAACGAAAAGCTGCTGTGATATCTAGGACGCACAAAAAGCTGCGTTTTGTACTAAATAGTTGTGTTCGCGTACTTTTCTGGTTACTAGTTTTCAGTTTTAAATTTACAAGAATGGAGGAAATTCTATCAAATACGAGAAAAGTAAAAAAACGCGTTTCGGGCGATTTCTTGCCATCAAGGAGGAGACACCATTTGACTCGTGTTAAATTAGAAATTTGAATTTACAATTGTTGTGTTTGATAGATTGTGAAGAATTTTTAATATAATTATTATTATTAGTCTTCCATGAGAGCAATTTATTGTTATATTACGCTCTGCCATTTTAAATATTAATCTTTTATATCTAGTGTACGAAAATTTACCGTTTATATTGCACTAAAATTGATTTTTTAAATAAACAACGGAAAATCGTCGTACTTAAACTTGACAAATGGCAACTGAAAACAGATTCTTGTTAGGAATATATCCAAGAACAATAATATCAACGCTCCCTGTAAACGCGCACAACATAGTTCTTACGGCTTAGGCTAAGAACATAGTGAAGCAGAGAGCAAAGTAGCGATGAAAGCGGAGAGCAAAGCGGCGAATGGATGTCGCGCTTATAAAAGAGTGTCTAACACATAGTGACGCGTTTTAAATCGAGCAGAAAGTATTCAAAATTATAATGGATTTTTTATAAGGATCCACAGGATCACCCTTTAAAAGTATCAGCTCCACTTTTTGAATCGTGCTGTGACATTAATTGTATAAGAAACAATAGAAGCTATTTGGGAAATATTACAACCAGTTCATATAGAAGTAACCAAAAAGAGTATGTTTAACCAAATTACCAAAGAATTTTACGATAAGTGGAACTTTCCTAAATGCTTGAATGAAATGAACTGAAATTCTGTAAGGGTTTTTTTTACTTAAAACTCTCTATTTAAATATTTTTCAGTAAAAATATAACAGGTTCATAAAAAATGCAGCCGCAGCATTGCATAATTTGTCTAATATGAAACTATTGTGATGTTTAGAATCCCATAATGGATTTTTAACAAAAACTTTACTTAGAAATGCCTCTACATCCATTTTAAACAACTATTTCAATAGCGATGATAGCAGAGAAATCAAAATTGTTTGAACTCGTCGCTTTGCTCGTTTATAACAGCGATGTAACCTCGCTGCTGTATGCTCCACTATGTGCGTATTAACAGGAGTTCACTTATTTAATTTCGCCGCTTTGCTCTCCACTTGCATCGCTGCTTTGCTCTCTGCTTCACTATGTTCTTAGCCTAAGCCTTAACATGAAGCTGACGTTTTGGTTTACCTTTTGCTGTTGTACAGCGCTCACTTCCTTCCACTTCATCTTCTAATCGCTGAAGGGTCAAGTCGTGTTCTTTGCTTTGAATAGAGAAGATAAGGAACCGAAAATAGAGTTCATGTACACGGATTTGAGGGAAGCACTTGGGATCAAGAAATTTTCTCTCTAATTCTCTCCCTCCACTTTAACCACAACAACAAAATACATTCACTTTAACCACAACAACAAAATACATTGTCTATCCCGGACATAGGCGTAGTGAAATTTGTTCAGGTTTTGCGAAGGGTCTGCTTCAAACATTTAGCCAAGTGAAGCGTTCTCACCGAGATGGTTGCTGAGAAACGATATCCCTCCCGGTTTTTGAATAAATATAACAAAGCCACTGCCCGGGATTGACACAAATACGTAAAGAATGCTATTCATTAGTGTTGCCAAAATGCTTCCCCGTGTGTAATAAATTGCACTTCCTCGTCTTCTCTATTCAAAGGTTCTTTGTTTTAACCATCTCTCAAGAATTGTTAAAGGAGATTTATTTTTACAATAAAAGTAATTTTTATATTTATATTTAATAAGTGTAATTATTCTTTTAGCCACCCTTCCAAATTTCCAACACGTTATCAGCACGAAGTTCTACCGGCTGAAAGATTAAAATTACACGAAAAGTAAAATCCGAAAAAAGGAAGCGAATGTGGTCTTCTTAAAGTCTAGACGCACACAAATTTCTTAAAATGTTGCCCCAAAAGTATCTAATAAAAACCACGTACCGATATGGAACACTTTATTTATTAAATCAATTACGAAAACATAAAGAACATAAATAACGCTTTAAAAAACTAACAATATTCAAAAAGGAAGAAAAATGAATCGCGTTTATATGGTCCGGCATTCAGAACTCGTGTCCTTGTGAAATTCTTTCGCTTCTTCTTTTTCAATTCAGCCCTTTTGCTTTATCAATTCAGCCCTTTTGCTTTTGGCTAAAAACCGCTGTGGGCGCAGCAGTCGGTTGGAAGTCGCCACAGCTACTCCCCCCTGAGTGACTTTCGTTAGGAAGTTTAAATGTCACTTTTCGTCTGCTGTATGTTCGTAGAGGTTTATCCATTGATGAGCCCCATTGATACGGTTCTTGTGGTGATTCCAGAAGTCCTGAACTACCAGCAGATTCTGGTGTTTGGTTGACTGTTTCGTTGGCCGAAATACCGCCGCCGTTAATAGGTGAAGAATGCTCCTGCGAGCGGATCTGTGAAAATTGCTTTCGCGAAAGTGATGAGTTTGGAGAGGATGACCGATTTTGAGGTGCTTGGTGTGTTTGTGTCTGCTTTGTCGTAGGGTCTTCTAGCGAATCATTTTTGTTGCTATATGCAGGTTTCAACCTGTCCACGGAAATGTTTTTGTGCGTGCCATTCTCGTCAATCTTGAAGAGTCGATCAGAAATCCTTTCGATGACCCTAAATGGACCCATGTAAGGAGCTTCCAAAGGTGCTTTGACGTGGTCACAGCGGATGAAAACATGTGAGCAAGTATACAAATCTTTGAGGATGAATACTCTGGATTTAATGTGGTGTGCAGTTGGGCTCGGACGTAGACCTCGTATGAATTCCCGGTGTTTTTCTAGAAAAATTTGCGGATCAGGCTGTAAGTCTTCTGGGACGAAAAATTCCCCAGGTATGCGTAAGTTGACGCCGTATAGCATCTCGGCTGGAGAAGCTTGTAGGTCTTCCTTGATGCTCGTTCTTAGCCCCAGCATGACAGTCGATAGGATATCAGTCCAGGGTTTGGGAGAACACATGAGAGCTGCTTTGAGGGTGCGATGAAAACGTTCCACCAAACCGTTTGACTGAGGATGGTAGGTAGCCGTCCTGAACTTACGTGCACCTATGAAGTTGGTAAACGCCTTAAACAACTGTGACTCAAACTGGGAGCCTTGATCAGTTGTTATTTTTACTGGAGTGCCATAGTGACTTATCCAATGGTCAAATACGGCTGTGACGACTGTTTCCGCTGTCATGTCCTTCAAGGGTACTACTACCGGCCACCTGGTAAAGCGATCGATGATGGTTAAGCAATATTGATAGTTGTTTATCCTGGGCAAAACTATTAAATCTAAGTGGATGTGGCTGAATCTGGAATCGGGTACTTCAATGTGGTTAGGCATCAACCTGTTATGCCGTTGTATTTTCGATTTTTGGCATGGAATGCATTCACGAACCCAAGCAGTTGCATCTTTGTTTATTCCAGGCCAAATGAACTTTTTCCTTAGTTCTAGTGAGGTGACTTTTTGACTAGGATGTGAGAGATTGTGGATGACATCAAAAGCAGTTCTCCGTAGTGATTTAGGTAGGTATGGTCGGATGATTCCGAGTGAAATGTCACAGAAAAGTTTGATGTTCGGGGAAACTTCTTGTTCTTCAAGTTGTAGCGAGGAACCATTTTGAATCAAGTCCGTGAGTTCTTCGTCATCCTGTTGAGCTTGTAGAATTGTTTCAGGATCAAGTATTGTTGGCATGGAGAGTGCGTTGATGCGCGAGAGTGCGTCGGCGACTACGTTGTTATTTCCTTTTACGTGGACTATGTCGGTCGTAAATTGAGAAATGTAATCGAGTTGTCTGAGCTGTCTCTCAGAAGCATTGGTTAGCTTTTGCGTAAAAGCATGTGTTATAGGTTTGTGATCTGTTTTCACAATGAAATGTCGACATTCCAAATGATGACGAAAATACTTTATGGAGGCAAAAATAGCAAGAAGCTCACGATCGTAGGTGCTGTACCGTTTTTCCGTTTCACTTAGTTTTCTTGAGAAGAATCCAATTGGCTTAACGATGTCATTTTCTGTTTGCTCGAGGGCTGCTCCAATGCAGGTAGTTGAGGCGTCAGTTGTTAGAACTAGTTTAGAGTTCGGAGAAGGAAATGATGTTTGTGTAGCATCAGCAAGAGCTTGTCTGAGTGTGCGAAAGGATTCTTCAGCTTCTGTTGTCCAGATTACTTCGGTTTTGTCGTTCTTGATGGAATGTTTGATATACCTATGAAGAGGTAGCTGTAGATGGGCCATTTTAGGGATGGACTGTCTGTAATAATTGACCATGCCCAAGAAACGTCTGAGCTCGTGAACAGTTCGCGGTTTGGGGTACTCGGTGATCTTGAAGAGTCTATCAGCGGTTGGAGAAAACCCGGTTGAGTTGATTGTGTAACCCAGAAAATCAATTTCTTTCTGGACAAAATGGCACTTGTTGACATTGATGGAGAGACCGTGCTCTTGGAGCCTCTTAAAAACTTGACGGAGATGCTCATTATGTTTTTCTGGGTTCTCTGACATGACTAGGATGTCGTCAATGTATACGAAGACGAAATCCAAACCACGGAAAACTGCATCAATATACCTTTGGAAAGTTTGTGTGGCGTTCTTGAGACCAAACGGCATAACCAAATACTCATATAGTCCCCAAGGAGTGGTGATGGCTGTCTTTTTAATGTCCTCTTCATGCATAGGTATTTGATAGTAGGCTCTTTCCAAATCCAAAGTTGAGAACACTGATTTTCCGTGAAGGAGTGGAAATAAGCTCTGAATTAAAGGTGGTGGATACTTGTCAGGCTGAGTAATCGCGTTGAGTTTTTGGTAATCGCCACACAATCTCCAACCAGAGTCCTTTTTAGGTACCAAATGGATTGGACTGGCCCAAGGGCTGCTTGACGGTCTGATGATTCCTTTGTCGAGGCAGTGTTGTATTTCGGACTTGGCAGCAGCAGCTTTGGCACCAGCGAGTTTTCTGCATTTGGCGAAGACTGGATGGCCATTGGTGATGATCCTGTGGGCATAATCCTTTTTCTTGAAAGCTGAGGAGAGGTTTGAAGTTGTTATCTCGATGAACTCTTTTAGAAGATCTGCGCAAGCTATTCCTGAGTATATTGTGGATATAGTGAGATTGGAGGTTTTAATGACCGTGCCTCTTGAAGTGAGAGAGGTCGTGGAGTCTATTATTTGCTCATTCTTGAGGTCTACCAGTAGTCCAAAATGTTTGAGGAAGTCGGCCCCTATGATGGGCATTGAGACCTCTGCTATGACGAAAGGCCATGCAAGGTTTTTGCGAAGTTTGAAATCTGGCGAGATTATTTGGATTCCATACGTGTGGATTTGTGATGAATTTGCGGCATAGAGAACTAGATTGGTTTGTGGATGACCACCGCGGAATTTATATGCGGGGAGTACGGAGATAGCAGATCCAGAATCAATCAGAAATTTCTGGTTCGTAGTTCTGTCATGTAAATGAAGGCGAGGCTCTTTAGTCATTGAACAGAAAATGGTGCTGTCACACAGGGCCCCTACTGTGGACAGCGAGTGCTGTTTCCCTGAGGAGACTGGTTGAAAGAGCACGGTGTGGTACAACGTCGGGCGTCATAACCAAATCTTTTGTGGTAAAAACAGGAACCTTCTGGTGCTGGCGAGCGGGTTGCACTTCTGTTATTGGAAGATGATCTAGATCGTTTTGCCTGTGATTTCATGGACTTTATTTCATGAAGTAAGTCTGTTAGTGTCTTCTCGATATAGTCAACTCTGATTCGCATGCTTGCGATTTCCTGAGCCAAAGAATCGCGGGCGCTGCTTGGGGATATTGCCATAATGGCGTTGTTTCCTGACAAGCTCTGATACACGAGGTCTGCTTTCTTAGCCAACTCGTTGAGATCGGCTTCATCTGCTATTGCTAAAAGTGGTGGTATGGCTGGTGGTAGTTTTTCAGTCCACAGTTCCCGTATAGCAGTGTCAGTGAGATTCTGCGCTGCCATATCTTTCATCTCACGCAGAAGTTGCGATGGCTTTTTAGAACCTATGGGTAAGCCTCTGAGTAGTTCCCTTAACTTCTGTTTCTCTGGCATGCCTACACGCTCAGTTAGCACCGATTTCAAATGCTGGTATTTGGCTTGGGCTGGAGGTTGACGAAGTATATCTGTAATCTGCTGGGTCGTCGGCCCATCTAAAGCCCTTAGGACTGAGTAGTATTTAGTGTCATCATCTATGATCTTGGAAGCGGAGAATTCTGTCTCTACACGGATAAACCAGAGATCCAGATTTTGCTTGTCATAGGGTGGCAGATTAGGTCGACGACTCATGAGCAACGTCTCTAATTTATCCTCCATACAGCGAATTTGCCCTTCCATTTTTGTTTTTTGCTGATTCTCCTCTTTTGTTTGTTGGCGAGTTTTTCTTTGTGATCGGTCACAGGATGCGGAATCAGACTTCTGCTCGGTGTCGCTGTCTAACATGACCGTGTTCAAGCGCGAATAGCTTTGATGATTCCGTGGATGCGGTAAATAACGCGACTGGAATTGAGTACTGATTCGTTTGAAGATTAATTTTTTGTTAAAAGAAAATGTGTAATTAAATGAGATATATTATATGTCAAAATATACAAATCTCGTTTTGTTTGTCTCTTTCCTGTAGCAAACCTTCGCCTTGGCGTGTGACTGGTTGTGGGTATGATCTGCGGAGCGTTATTTGATGAAAAAGTTTTTTGTTCACTGTCTCGTGGGACAACGCCGCGGGGTCACCATTTTGTGGTCTTCTTAAAGTCTAGACGCACACAAATTTCTTAAAATGTTGCCCCAAAAGTATCTAATAAAAACCACGTACCGATATGGAACACTTTATTTATTAAATCAATTACGAAAACATAAAGAACATAAATAACGCTTTAAAAAACTAACAATATTCAAAAAGGAAGAAAAATGAATCGCGTTTATATGGTCCGGCATTCAGAACTCGTGTCCTTGTGAAATTCTTTCGCTTCTTCTTTTTCAATTCAGCCCTTTTGCTTTATCAATTCAGCCCTTTTGCTTTTGGCTAAAAACCGCTGTGGGCGCAGCAGTCGGTTGGAAGTCGCCACACGAATCAACAATCTGGCGCCATCTGGCGGGTCGAAAGTCCAACTTGGAACAATTAACAGGAAATGAAAATTTTGCTGGATGGAAGGTGCAAATGTTAGCCGTACTGGTTAAAAATAAATGCAAAAAGGCGATTGTTCAAAAATTATCCGACGGCGATGAACAACAAGAAAATGCATACGGACTAGTAATTGAATCCGTAAGCAACTCAATAGCCAGTCATTTCCGAATACACAAATGTGCACGACGTGTGGCGTGAGTTAATCACTAGATATGAAACATCCGGAGTATCCAATCAAATGGCCACAATTAATCAGTTACTCAGCATGAAGTTGAACGATCTAAGCAAGATCGACGAAAACTTGACCATATTGAAGAACCAGTACTACAAAATCAATAATGTGGCTGTTATGTTTTTATTTATAAATAAACATTGGGTTTTAATATTTAATAAACTTTATTTAATTAACTTTATTTAATTAGACGCGTGTGTACACCACCAGCACTAGACATGAACTGGACTCTTTATTCTCGAGTTGCCAACTTCATTCAAAAGCTCACACACTAGGTGGCAGTATATCATGACATCTCCCTTTTTCTTATATTTGTTTTATAATTCAAATACAAATTGTTAAAAATAAACATGGTAACTTATAAACTATTTTTTATGAAAGTACAGTAAAGCTTTGTTTTATAATTCAAATACAAATTGTTAAAAAATAAACATGGTAACTTATAAACTATTTTTTATGAAAGTACAGTAATGCTTAATTGACATAGTCTTTCAAATACGATGGTGGTCTGATTATTCGACCAGATCTTGTTACATCAGTTTGTTGGTTTTGAACATTTTGGTTTGAGTTGTCGTTGACATTTTGTTTTACAATAATACTCTCGGTTGATCGCACAGGATTTTGCTCACTCGCGTTTTGCAGAGTATCATTCTGTACAGTTTTTTCACACTCATTTTTATCACTCACTGTGTCATACAAATGTGAACGATTTCTTTCCATTTTTCTACCGTTTGATAATTGCAACTCGTATGACCTTGGTCTGTTACAAAGTTTTGTCACAATCGCTGGCTCTAAAGGCTTATCGACTTGTTTTCGCACATACACATTATCCGCTACATTTAAAGGTTTTAAATCGTGACTGTTCCTGTCATAATACAACTTTTGTTCGCTTTGACGCTTTAACAATTTTTTTCTTACTAATCTATCCTCCTCACACACATTTTTCTTTACACACAACGGAATTATTCCTCGCGTTTTATGACCTAACAACAATTCATTTGGCGATTTTATATCATTCGAAATCGGAGTATTTCGGTATTCTAAAAGTGCAAGTGTTGGATCAGTACCGCAGTGCTCTATCTTTTTGAACATATTTTTTATAGTACCTATATGACGTTCAACCATACCGTTTGACTTAGGATAGTTTGGACTCGAAGTCGCGTGTTCAAAATTCCACTCAGTTGCAAATTTTTTCATGTCTTGATTAACAAAATGAGTTCCATTGTCTGAATTAATTTTTTTTGGAATACCAAACCTTGCAAATATAGATTTTAATTTACTCACTATTGTTGCACCAAGCATATTTTCCAATTTTGCAACTTCCACGTACTTACTATAATAATCAATGACTAGAAGCCAGTGGCAGTTTTTTAATTCGAACAAATCTATTCCTAACTGTTCCCAAGGACCATTAGGAACTTCGTGTGGTAACAAAGATTCTTTTATATTTGCTTTTTTGTATCTCATACATGAGTCGCAGCTGTTTACAATATTTTCTATTTGTTGATTTATACCTGGCCAGTATACTATCTCTCTCGCTCTATTTTTACATTTTTCTATACCGAGATGACAATAGTGGATTTTGTTTAACAATTCTCTTCTCAATTTCCGTGGCACAACAATTCTATCGCCTTTGAAAATCAAACCATCAATGACACATAACTCATCAGCAAACGTGTGGTACGGTTTCAAAATGTCTGGTATTTTTTGACTTTTGTTTGGCCAGCCTTCTTGAATGTATTTTATCAACATCTGCATTTCGTCGTCTTCATGAGTTACTTTTTGAAATTCCTGTTTTTTTTCTATTGAAATTGGAAATGATTCTAGTAACAAAAAAACTTGTGCTTCAACATCTGCATCCTTTTGTGTTTTAACTGTCAAATAGTTACGAGACAATGCATCAGCTAATAGAAGTTCTTTGCCAGGCTTATATTTAATTTCTAAATCGTATTTTTGCAATTTTAATCTCATTCTCAGTAGTCTTGCTGGACATTCATTTAAAGATTTTTTGAAAATAAACTGTAATGGTTTGTGATCACTTTCCACAATTACTTTTTTACCGTAAATGTAGTGACAAAATCTTTCACAAGCAAAACAAATAGCTAACGTTTCTTTTTCTATTTGAGCATACGATTTCTCAGTATCATTTAGAGATTTACTTGCATATGCGACTGGCAAATTATTTTGTAATAACACACATCCTAAACCATCTTTTGACGCATCTACAGATAAAGTAACTGGTTTGTTTACATCGAAATATTGCAACACTGGATTTTTTATCAAAATATCCTTTAATCTCTGGTAACTTTGCTCAACATTTTCATCCCACATCCATGGGACGTCTCCTTTAATTAAATTTCTCAGCTGTGCTGTTTCTTGTGAAACATGTGGAATGTACTTGCTAACATATGCTAGCATTCCAAGAAAAGACTCTAATTCTTTTTTATTCTTTGGACGTTCCATGTTTGTGATAGCTTTTACTTTTTCTTCATCTACTTTGATCCCTTCTTTTGAAAAATTATGCCCAACATATTTTACTTCATTAGCATTAAATGTACACTTTTTTAAATTAAATGTAATACCTGATTGTTCTGCCCTTTTTAATAGATTTTCAAGCCTTTCTTCATGTTGTTTTTCATTTTCGCCCCATACCATAAGATCATCAACATAAATTAAGACGCCTTCAAGATCACCAAAAATCATGTGAAAAGTTGACTGAAAAATTTCTGATGCTGACGTGATGCCGTATGGCATGCGCAAATACCTGTACCTTCCAAAGGGTGTATTAAATGTCAAAAGATGTGAACTTTTTTCTGTTAGTTGTATCTGCCAAAATGCCTTGTCTGCATCCAATGTAGAAAAAACTTTCGCACCTGGCATTTTGGAGCATAATTCTTCGAAACTTGGGATTTTAAAATGTTCCCTTTTAATACTTTTATTTAAATGAGTTGGATCAAGGCAAATTCTAAGCGAACCATCTGGTTTTTTTACAATCACAAATTGATTAACCCAGTCTGAAGGACCATGAACTTTTTCAATTATACACAATTTCTCCATTTTTTCAAGTTCTTTTTTTAAAGGATCCATCAAAACAACTGGTACTTTTCTGCATGGAAGAATTTTCGGTTCCGCATCGTCCTTAAGCTTGATGTCATACTGATAATCTTTAACACAGCCAATTCCAGAAAAAATTTTCTTATATTTATCAACTAACTCTTTTTTTAAACTACTTTTTACTTCACTTTCTTGTATGACATCAATCCTTTGAATAAGTTTCATTTTTTTCAAAGTCGGTGAACCAATAACAGTTGGAACGTTCGTGTATCCTTTAACCACAATAAACTCAAGAATCGAGGGGTTGCGATTCTCAAATTTACATTTCAGAAAACATTTTCCCATAACTGGAATTTTCGTCCCCCCATATGCTTTCAAAACGGCGTCGAACTTTTCTAGGTTAGGTACATCGGAACACAACTGTCTTAGATTTTCAAATGAAATCACATTTCTTTGCGCGCCCGTGTCTAACTTTACCTTTAATTTGAATTTATCGTTGACTTGAATCATTTCGCACCAATCACTGTCGCTTTTTGAGATTGAGATGTTTCCAATGAACACAGATTCGATTTCTTCACTGACATTTTGAATTGTATTTACATTGTTGAATTTACACACATACGCGAAATGATTCTGCTTACCGCAATTTAAGCATTTTTTTCCCCAGGCTGGACACTGGTTCATCGGATGATATTTGTTGCAACGATGGCAGGCTTTGCTATGCTGTTGCTGACTCTGCTGTTGCGTTGCCCTTTGTTGGGATAATTTGGAACTGTTTGGCTGGAACGACTGCGATACCCCTCTCTGTTTTGTCTCGTTCTGGTTTTTTCCTCCTTGCTTGCCTTTTTTCTTTTGTTTTTGTTGATTTTGGTTTGCGGTGATTTTGACCATGTTAACTTTGGCTTCTGCTTCAATTGTTTTTAGTTGTGTTTGTGACAATTCAGCAGCTTTGCAAATGTTGATGCACTTGTCAAGGGTTAGGTTTTCTTCACGCAACATTTTTGTTTTAAGTTCTTGATCAATTATGCCACAAATTATGCTGTCTTTAATCAAGCTGTCGCGGAGCTCACCGAAACCACACACACTACTTAACTTTTTTAGGTCCGTGATAAATGACGAAAATGTTTCACCCGGCTGTTGTTTCCGTGTGAAAAAAATGTGTCTGTCCACACTCTCATTTGCTTTTGGCGTGCAAAAGTTTTCAAACGCGTGTAACACTGTTTGTAGCACTTTTCTATCTGCGTCCGACAAGCCAAACGTGTCGAATCTGTCCAACGCCTCATCACCAATTATATGAAGTAGAACTGCGACCTGCCGTTCAGCGGGCTTCGCATCGTATCCTGTCGCCTTCATGTAAAGTTCAAAACGTTGTCTCCATTTTCGCCAATTTTCCTTCAGATTGCCGTCAAAAGAGAGGGCCGCTGGTGGTCGCATGGATGTATCCATTTTTCTAATTTCTTCTTTTTTGTCGGGTTCGTAGGCCTCTAAATTTGGTTGTAAAACTGGTGGATGTCTGAGTGGCGTCCGAGGGAAAACTCGAAAGACTGTCTCAACCTGTTGATCTATCTAAAAAAAATGGCCGCGCTTCGTTACCTTCTATACCGCGTGCCGAGAATTTTTCAATAATTTTACTGCATCCCTCCTCTGTTTTTATCTTCAAAACGACTGCGCCATGTTATGTTTTTATTTATAAATAAACATTGGGTTTTAATATTTAATAAACTTTATTTAATTAACTTTATTTAATTAGACGCGTGTGTACACCACCAGCACTAGACATGAACTGGACTCTTTATTCTCGAGTTGCCAACTTCATTCAAAAGCTCACACACTAGGTGGCAGTATATCATGACAGTGGCGGACGATAAGTTGAAAATGTCTGAACATTGCTTCGTCCTGATAGTTCTCCACTTATTATCATCGCAAACGAAACTTGCACTTCCGGAAACATTACAAATATCTACTGCAGACGAATGCTTACGCATTGAGCAAGTTTTCCCGTCAATATCCCGCGAAGCATCGATCAAAGCATACTCATCAGCCAATATGGTTTCCTCAACCAAGGTCGCACTAAAAAGCACATCGAAATTCTGCACTTTTTGTAGAAGGAAAAACCACAACAGAAACGAGTGTTATCGCCTTAAAAATCGACAAAATACATCTAAGCCGACCAGCAAGAATAGAAATGAAGATGGCCACCAAGCAAACGTCCTGATGGCAGTATACGGTAAAACAAGTGGTTGGATATTGGATAGCGCTGCTTCCCACCACTATTGCAACGATAAATCTTTACTTAAGGCACCTTTACATTATATGACTTGTCATATGACTTTACTGTCAATAAAGTCAAAGCTAACATAAAATGTCAAATGACATTTGTTTTTGACATGTCATACGACATTTGCTTTGAATATTTCTGTTATGACTTGTCAAAATTAACTGTGAACACAATACGAAGCAAGATAGATTATCAACTTGTAATTTTGATAGAAAAATCATATGATAAATCAAGTCAAAACAGAGAATATTCAAAACAAAATTTGACAGAATGTCGTATGTCATGTCAAAAACAAATGTCATTGTTAGGTTTGACTTCATTGACAGTAAAGTCATATGACAAGTCATATAATGTAAAGGTACCTTTACTAAATTATTTCGACTTAAAACTCCCATTATGATTCATGTATTTGGAAATCACAAGGTTAAGTCACAATATAGTGGCACATTCGAAATTAACACCATTTCGGGTAAGCTGTCACTTAACGGCCTATATGTACCGAATGGGGATAACCTCATTTCCATGCCACAACTACACATCGATGGATATACTCAAACAATAGACAAAAATGGATGGTCGATTTACAAAAATGACAAATTAACCCTGCAAGTTCCATCACTTGAAGTCACAAGTGGTTTGTTCGTGGCATACATCACCACTGCTAAGACTCCGAAGGACGATAACGACTGGCATTCAAGATTGGGTCAAGTAGGAAATAAAAAAATGTCCTTGATAAGGAAAGACTTCCCTGAACTTAACGTTAAGTTAATAAAGGACTGTGAAGTGTGCGTCGAAAATAAACTCACTAAGCCACGATTCAAGAAAAGACCTGCAACAACTACCAAGCCCCTCGAAGTAGTATACGCAGATTTGTGTGGACCATTTCCACCGAGCGACGACGGAGATCGATACATGGCGGTGAACATCGACGACTATAGCCGTCATTGTGCAACCTTTTGTATTAAACAAAAATTAGATTTCCACAATGTTTTTTTATATTACGTTAGCTGGGCAGAACGTCAAACAGGCGACAAATTGAAAACACTCTATACAGATAATGGAGGAGAATGTAGTAGTAGATGATGTAGTAGATGTAGTTCTTGTGTACTGCCTAGTGTGACCAGACGTCCGCTTTTAAGAGGACATGTCCTCTTTTGAAGCAAAAAAAATGTGTCCGGTATCTTTTTTCAAAATAATGGTTCTTGTCCTCTTTTTGGCCATTGTGCAACTCTTTTTTAAAATTCCCTTAAACAATGCAAACGTGGAAAGAATTTTTTTCTTAATAGTAAGCCAATGGACTGATGAGAGAAACAAGTTGTCCGTAGAAACTATTAAAAGTATTATGTATTTCATGCAAGTTTAATTTTAAAGAATACTCATGTTCGCAATTTTATAATTATCTATTAACAAAACCAAATATTTTAAGAAATATTTCTTCAAATGAAAAATACTCGTAATTTTGATAATTATTTGAATTTATGAATTTATTTGTTGTTAAGTTTTTTATTTATTTTATATTTTTGTTTCGTTAATTATTCTATAATTAATAATTTATATTTTTTTCATTATATTTTTTTACTTTTATTTTGTTAATGAACTGTATTTTTTTATAGTACTACATGAATTAAGATACATAATCCAAAATGATATTTTTTTGTACATATTTCGTCATTTTTTTCTGAATTCTTTTTGGGTCCTCTTTTTCGCAACACAAAATCTGGTCACCCTAGTACTGCCCCAATAAATGTATAATAAATAATAATAATTTCTTAATAAAGAAATGAAAAAGTTCACTGATGAACAGGGAATTGTACACTTAACAACTACACCACATACACCACAATCCAACGGAGTCGCAGAAAGAAAAATACGGTCCCTTGTGACAATGTCTCGCTGCCTGATTAACGAATCCCAACTACCACCCAGGTTTTGGCATTTGGCGGTGACGTATGCAACCATCCTGCAAAACTCATTACTTCAAGAAATCATTCAAGGTTAAACTCCTTATAAGTTACTATTAAATAGAGACCCCAATTATAGAAAGTTACATCGTTTTGGTGCTATTGCTTACGTTAAGAAGAACAAATTCCAGAACAAGTTTGACAGTCGCGGAACCAAAAACAAATTAAAATTGCTGAATCCTGAAACCGGCGAAGTGGTATACTCCAGAAATGTCCGAGTTTTCAATCACACACTGTACGAGTTGTCAACTGATTCCGACGCTGAGGAGGTGTACAAATCAATTGAAAACATAATAGGAAGTGTAGATGATGTCGATAGCCAGTCACCTCAAGACCAACTGGACCAACCAGTAAATTCTGAAATTACCAATCCGCGCGAAGCAGAGTCTGACGTCCAAATCAACGATCGCCCCAAAAGGAATGTGAAATTACCACTGCATTTGCAAGATTATGTGTGTTATAAGACGATCGCTATACCAGAGACATACAAACAAGCAATTGACAGTCAACATTCAGAAGACTGGATCCAAGCGATGAATGACGAGTTTAATCAACTATGCAGATTAAATGTCTTTGAAACAGTCAAAGGATCCGACGTGCACGGTAAAATCTTAAAATCTCGCTGGCTATACAAGATGAAAAACCAAGCAGATGGTTCAACCGACAGGTTTAAAGCCAGATTTGTGGTGAAAGGCTTTAGTCAAGATCCGGGGGTGGACTTTGGTAATACCTATGCACCAGTTGCGAGCCACTCACTAGTACGTCTCATTCTGTCTATAGTAGCTAAGCGCAAATGGCTAATTCGTCACTGCGACGTGAAGACTGCCTTTTTATATGCTGACCTGAAGGAATCGATATACGTAGAACTTCCGCCTGGATATCATACGCCGAACGCAGTATGGAAGTTAAATAAATCCCTGTATGGTTTACGACAGGCGTCAAAGTGTTGGAGCGATAAACTGAGCACATTGCTAACGGATGCTAGCTTGACACAATCCGAGTCAGATTCATCAATCTATTTCGCGCACAATTTAATTATCCTTGTGTATGTGGACGACTTACTCATCTGCGGCCAATCTGAGGATGACATCAACGCATTGCTTACAAAGCTTCGTCGATTAATCGAAATTAAAGACTTGGGAAACCTCACCGATGTATCTACACCTTGACGTGGTGGTGAGGCTTGTGTGGTCCCGTTAGGACGCCCTGACTAAGATAGATACTTAAAAGCAATGGATACAACAATGGAAATTTGTACCCCAGGTGGTAAACCTGCAAGCCAGGGAAATCCACCCTCTACGGAGGCCGGCCTCATGGATTCTGGGGGAGGCCATCTATTGCTTACGAGGAACAGGGAAGTGGACGACTCGCATGTCAACGCAGTCACTCAGGAAAGCGTAGAAGCGGCGGCGAGCGAGCTAGTGAAGCTGAACCTGGAGGTATGCTCAGAGAAGGTGGACAATGCGATGCAGCAATGTGTCAAGAGGTCAGCCGGCTCTGGGCCTACGTTAGCGCAGGAATCCGACACGGAAGTGAGGCTGCGAAAGCAGCTGAAGCAGAAGAGGAAGAGGGAGCGCAGAAGACAGAAGAAGGCAACTTCCTCTGTTGGGGGATCGGCCGAGTCCACTCCGGAGGAGGTGGGACCCACGAAGAGGTTTAGAGGTGAAAGTCTCTGCACCTCAGCCGTGGGTTCTACTGTCGAAGGGGAGGATAAGGCCAGGGAAAGGAAGGGTGGACAACCTCAACCTGTAAAACAGGGAGGAGTCAACCCTTCCGTCTCGGGGGTCGTGCGTGCGGAGCCTGTGGCGGAGAATACCTACGCAGGCATAGCAGGCTGTGACCTCCGTTTGGGTGTGACCGACGATGGAAGGGAGGAGGGTCTGGGCACGAAGCAGGTAACCGTTTTTAAAGCGGCCCTGCTCAAGGCACTAGACTCTCTGCCTGACAACGCTGGCGACATCGGTATTACCGAGGTAGACTTGGAGGACGGGGTCATTGCACTCAGGTGCGTGAACCAAAAATCCAAGGCCTGGCTGTACGAAGCTGTAGGAAAGATGACTGACCTATGGGAAGGAGTCAATCTGAGAGTGGAGCGCCTTCACATCCTTAAGGATGTGAGGAGGATGATCATCCGAGTTCCCGGTTCGCCGGAGAGCAAGGAAACCATCCTAGCCAGATTACGTCGTCAAAATGCCTGTGTGACGGACACTTCTAAGTGGAGGGTCAGTCGCATAGGCAGATATGGTGACGCGAAAAACGGCGGTACCATTCTCACCGTATGGTGTCCGAAGGAGGAGGCGGAGGCGGTCAGGCGTGCAGGGGGGAAACTCAACTGCGGGCTGGACCTTGCCTACGTGCGATTCCAGAAGGACAAGCCGGAGGAAATGGTAGAGCCGGCCGGAAAGGCAGCTGAACAAGGGGACCAGTGAAATGGAATCCTCGTCAGCTGGGCGGGAGGTGGGCCAGTTCCGGCAATTAAAGGTTTGCCAGTTGAATCTACACCATAGCAGAGCAGCATCAGCAATGATGACGCGAGGCTTCGGTGAGATGAAGCTGGATATTGCTCTCATACAGGAACCCTGGATCTACAAGGGTAGGATTAGGGGACTATCTGGGAGCTTTGACACTCTGTACGTTCCCAATGCGAATGAAAGAGTGAGGACGTGTGTGCTGGTGAAACACGGAGTGCAGGCGGTTTTACTGCCGCACTTGTGCACACCAGATCTCACAGCAGTACGCGTAGGTACTGGAAGTGGGGCTTTCATTCTAGCCTCAGCCTACCTTCCGTACGATTCGCCAGATCCTCCGCCCACCAGGGAGTTGGAAATTCTGGTTATTACCTGTGGCGAAAAAGGCACAGGATTAATAGTTGGTTGCGACGCAAATGCACACAACACGGTGTGGGGAAGCACCAACGACAACCATAGAGGAGAGGCTTTGCTCGAATTTGTGGAATGCAACAATCTAGTTATTGCAAATAGAGGGGTAGAACCAACCTTCGTCGATGCTAGACGAAGGGAAGTCATAGATATAACTCTATGCAGCAACCGGATGTTGACAAGATTGACCAACTGGGAGGTGATGGATCGGACGACTATGTCAGATCACAGAGCCATTTCATTTGAGATAGAGTACGGAACCCCGGGCAGGGGAGACGGAATTAGAACAACGAGAATTCCCCGCAACACGGACACGTCTAGATATACTGAAATGTTGCGCAGGAATCTCGGGGAGCGCGTGCCAAGGGCACCGAAAACCACAAGAGAAGCAGAGTCTCAGTTGCATGTCCTGCAGACAGCGATAGAGAACGCTTTTCGAGTGGCGTGTCCTCTTACGTCAGTGGATGACCATGATCCCACACCCTGGTGGTGTAGGGAGCTGGAGAAACTGAAGAAAGAGGTCAGAAGGGCTTTCAACCAAGCGATGAGGTGCAATGACCCGGTTGCCTGGGAGAATTACAAAGCCAAGAAAAGAGAAATGAAACAAACTCTGCGACGACGGAAAAGGGAGTCGTGGAGGGATTTCTGCTCGAACATGGAGAGCATATCTGAGGCCATTAGACTTCAGAAAATGATATCCAGGGACCCGGTCTCCAAAGTCGGACTCGTTCGTGACCCGTCGGGGAGGATGACGGAGACACTGGAGGAAACCAACAAGATCCTGATGGAAGTTCACTTTCCTGGCAGCTATATCTCGGGTAAATCTTGGACTATTCGTAACAGAATGGCTACAAGGATGAACCGAGAGGAGGCTAACGGGGTGGTGACGGAGGAAGGGGTGAGACGTGCAATAGACACATTCTCTCCCTTCAAGACATCAGGGCGTGACGGAATATTCCCTGCGCTGCTTCAATGGGGCAAAGATATCATTGCACCCAGGCTTAGGGGAATATTCGTTACCTGTCTAGCAACAGGATACATTCCGGCGGTGTGGAGGGAAACCAAAGTGGTATTTCTCCCTAAGCCAGGCAAGAAGGACTACACCGAGGCGAAGTCCTCCAGGCCAGTCAGCCTAACATCCTTTCTGTTGAAAACAATGGAAAGAGTGGTGGCAGACCACCTGGAGAGTACTATGCTAAGGAGGCACCCTTTAAGTAGAAGCCAGCACGCTTACCAGGCTGGCAGATCTACAGAAACGGCACTTCACCAACTGGTGCGAGTAGCCGAGGGGGAACTGTATACCGGAGGCATAGCGATGGCCGTTATTATGGACATCGAAGGCGCCTTCGACAAGATACAGTTCAACAAACTCAAAGACGCTCTGGTGAGGCGCGAGGTCAGCCCCATGATTGTAAGGTGGGTGGACAGCATGCTGAAAAACAGAGCGGTAAGGATTCAGACAGGAGACTCGCGGCTTCGAGGGAGGGTCAGCAAGGGATGCCCACAGGGCGGGGTCCTATCGCCCCTCCTGTGGAACATCACTGTGGACACTCTGCTCAGGCGGCTAGAGGTAATGGGCGTGCATACCGTTGGGTATGCAGATGATGTAGCGATTGTGGCACGTGGCAAGTTTATGAGCACTACGGCAGATATCATGAGGAATGCACTCCAAGTGGTTGAGCAGTGGTGTACGGAACAGGGCCTCACCATAAATGCCAATAAGACAGACGCGATAATCTTCACTAGGAAGATTAAAGATCTGGATTTTCAGCCCCTCATGCTTTTTGGATCGAGGATCAAGGTGTCTGGGATGGTCAAGTATCTGGGTGTATACTTGGACTCGCGACTAACCTGGAAATACCACGTTGAAGAGAAGATTAAGAAGGCGACAAGGGTGCTTCACCAGTGCAGAAGAGTATGTGGACTAAGGTGGGGTATCTCACCAAGGTTAGCATACTGGACATATACCATGATGGTGAGACCCATCATAACTTATGCCTCGGTGGTCTGGTGGACTAAAGCCACACAGAAAACCGTCAAGAGGCATTTGGACAAGGTGCAAAGAATGGCCAGCGTAGGTGTGAGCGGTGCTTTCCGCACCACACCCGCCGCGGCATTGGAGACGCTGTTAGGTCTGCTGCCGTTAGATCTCCAGGTGATGAAGACTGCGGCAGCCTCAGCGATTCGGATGAGACGTGATGCCGCATGGCAGGCGTCAGGAACCTTATATGGGCACATGAAGATCCTGGATCGCATTAAAGGGATTAGGGAGCTCATGATGCCCATGGAAGGGATCACAAAAATGAGGGTGACCGAAAGGTATCATAAAACCCTCATAGGGAACGGAACGCTCCCCGAAGGGAGACCGGAAGACATATATATCTTCACGGACGGATCCAAGATTGACGGCAGAGCAGGTGCGGGAGTCTTCTCGGAGGACTTAAATCTGACCTGCTCTCTGGCTTTGGGGAATTACACCTCAGTCTACCAGGCGGAAATGCTTGCTCTGCTGCACGCGCTGGATCACATAAGTGAGGGTCAGGTGCAGGGAAGAAGTATCCTTATAGCACTGGACAATCAGGCTGTGATTAAGCGCATGAATCAGACAGAGATTAATGCGTCTCTGGCGTTGGAATGTGTCCAAAAACTGAACAGGTGTGCGAAACAAAACAACGTGACGCTAGCTTGGGTTAGAGGACATACAGGCATCGATGGGAACGAAAAGGCTGACAACCTGGCAAAACAGGGGTCAACCTCGGAATTCTGGGGACCGGAGCCATACTCTGCCATTGGCAGAGGGTTGGTGAGGAACTGCATCGAGAAATGGGTCGCTGAGGAACACCGGAGACGGTGGGACGCTATGACCACGTGTAGGCAGGCTAAGATGGTGCTTACGTTGCCGATTACCGCAGCCAGAAGAAGGATCCTGCATATGCAAAGGAGAACCCTCAGATGGTTGGTGGCACTGATTACAGGACACGGATGTTTCAGGTATCACCTAAAAAGAATGGGAATTCTGGAGGATGACACCTGTCGGATGTGCCTGGAGGAACCTGAGACGGCCACACACATAGTGTGTCACTGTCCGGCGGTGGCGAGGAAAAGGGCTGCCATAACTGGACTCCATTGGATGGAGGATATGAGGCAGACTCCCTTCAATCAGCTGCTTGCGATAACTAGGGGAGTCGAAGTAAGGGAGCAATGGGACAACCCACTGCAACCCCAATAAGATGACTCTAGGCAGAGGGACGAAAAGGGACCCGCAAATAGTGGTCTGATTCGGTATCCCTCGAAAATCTATATATAAGACTTGGGAAAGGTTTCTAAATTTCTTGGCATCACAGTAAATGAACTCCCTGACGGATACTACATTGACCAAGCGGATTACATTGAATCCATCGCAGAGAAATTCAACATAAAACCAGCAAAGTTATCTAAGCCGTTGTGGCGAGCGAACATGGTAGTACGTATGAGCTTTAAAAAACTGATGTGCCACGCCAGCGGAAAATATATGTACTTATGAATTTCGTCATATTAGAAAAGTGTCAGCGTCCATTTTAGAAGTAAGGAATACGTCTTAGAATACAAAACTACAGGAAGGGCCCTCGCCCAATTAAAAGGTAGTGAAATTCGTTTTGTATGAGTGCCCACGCTTTGGTAGTTGTGTGTACACTACAAGCGTAAAAACCGAGTAAAATAGAGGAGGGGCAAGAGCGAGTTAAAATTATGAGTAATCTAAAACAAAATCTTGCCCCCACAAAGGAACTTTTTACACGGCGTCACTCCGAAATCCAAACAGCTGATCCCCTTGAATTTGCGTTGGGTCATTTAATGTAAACAAAGAAATTCAACCAAATAACTTTTACATTATTTGGACAATTTATCACAGTGATTCACATATTTATTAATGTAAATACCTAATATGTGTGTTTAAGCACTATTTTATTTAGCACATTCACCTGAAGAACGATTTTTCTCGTGCATATTTCCATTTATTCCTGCATTAACAAACTGTACACTTCATTGTTCTTTTTTTCACAGAAAACTCACTCACTAGAACTTTAATTATACTTTAAACTATTCTTTATACTTTCTTTCTATTATTAAGTTAGTTTTGATAATAAGATTTCGGAAAATTTTATAAAAAAAACTCGTCTTAAAAAAGTATTCCACCGAACGCGGGAACACAAGCAGCTAACTAACCCAATTTGACAGTTGACTAACCCCCAGATTTCACTACGCTCACATACAGGGATTATACACTCGAAGGCCTTTCCTGTAGTTCTCTATTCCAAGGAATACGTGTAATTTTTGTGTAATAAATTTTTATTTTGTTTAATATAACCGGACGTTGAGTGACGAAGAAAAACATAATTCAGCTGAATCACAACAACCGCACAGCGGTCTCGAAATACACAAAGTAGCTGTTAAACTTCCACCATTTTGGCACTCGGACCCAGAAATTTGGTTCAAGCAAGTAGAATCTCAATTTCTCTTGTCGGGAGTAACTACCGATAGCACAAAATTTTACACCTTGCTTACAGCGATTGACACAAAAATATTGGCACAGGTTAATAGCGCAGTATTGAACCCGCCAGAAAAAGGAAAATACGCCAATCTAAAAACAACAATGCTAGAAACGTTTGCGGTGTCTGAGCAAAGAAAAATTAGGACATTATTGGAAGAATGCCAATTAGGCGATAAAAAGCCTACAGCATTGCTCAACGAGATGAAATCCTTGGCGGGCACAAAAGTTGACGACTCGATTCTAAGACAAATGTGGTTACAAAGACTGCCACAACAGATCCGCCTTATTGTTTCCGCCAATGAAGTCCAGTTACCAGAAGTAGCGAAAATGGCCGATAAGTTAATCGAATTGAACGATCAATATCAGGTAAACGAAACAACTCACGAATCTGATATAAAATCGTTAGAAAGGAAAATTGTGGAATTAACACGGAAAGTTAATCAGCTGGAAGGCCGAAATAAAGATCGCACACGTCAACGAAGTTCTTCGCGTTCGAGAAAGAACACGTCATCGACATACAGGCAGGAACAAAAATTTGATAATTGCTGGTATCGTTACAAGTTTGGTGAAAAAGCAACACGGTGCAAGAAACCTTGTAAGTTTGATACAAAAAACGAGTAAGTTCCCCGCTCAGTGTCAACAAATTATATATAGCCGAACAACAAACTCACCAAAGATTTCTTGTTGACACTGGTTCGGACATATCTGTCATTCCCCCAAATGACAGACAAAAGAAAAATACTCAAAATAACTTTAGTTTATACGCTGCAAACGGCACTAAAATAAATACATATGGAGAAAATAGACTAACATTAGATCTGGGACTACGCCGACCATTTCAATGGAACTTCACAATTGCAGACGTAAAAAACTCAATATTAGGAGCCGATTTCATCGAACATTTTGATTTATTGATCGATTTAAAAAGAAAAAGATTAATAGATAACTTAACAAAATTATCGTCCACCGGCATAGTGACCATACAAACGATGGAAAGCGTCAAAATAATAAATCCGAACCACCCATATTTCAACATTTTAAAAAAATTTCCATACATCACAGGTTCAACTAATGCAAAAAAAGGATCATCGGTAAATATTACACATCATATAATTACTAAAGGCCCTCCTATTTTTAGCAGACCAAGAAGATTATCAGCCCACAAATTAGCAATTGCTAAAAAGGAATTTCAATTTTATATGCAACAGGGTATTTGTAGGCCAAGCAGCAGCAACTGGGCTAGTCCGATCCATATGGTGCAGAAAAGTGATGGTAGTTGGAGAATATGCGGTGATTACAGACGCTTGAATGCCGTAACGGTACCAGACAGGTATCCTATCCCATTTCTTCAGGATTTTTCCAACATATATGGAAAAACGATATTTTCGACATTGGATCTTAAACGAGCATATCACCAAATTCCGATGGAACCAGCCGACATTCCAAAGACAGCAGTAGCAACGCCATTCGGATTATTCGAGTTTGTATTCATGACCTTTGGGCAACGAAATGCGGCGCAAACACAACAAAGATACTTGGACGAAGTTTTACGAGGACTACCTTTCTTATTCGTTTATATCGATGATATTTGTATCGCTTCGCGGAATGAGGAAGAACATCAGCAACATCTCGAAAAGGTGCTACAAAGACTGAACGAACATGGATTGAAGATCAATTTAGAAAAATGTGTATTCGGGCAAACGAAAATAAGATTCTTAGGCCATTTGATAACCAGCTGAGGAATTCGACCATTGCCAGATAAGATAGAAGCTGTTAAGAATTTCAAGAAGCCAACCATGGTATGCGAACTGAAAAGATTTCTCGCCATGATTAATTACTACAGGCGATTCATACCAAAAGCGGTGGACAATCAAACAACTTTACAGAAACTAATACCTGGAAATAAAAAGAATGATCGTTCACTAATAACATGGTCTCAAAACGAAGAAGAAGCTTTCGAGAAATGCAAGCAGAATTTGATAGAAGCAACCGAACTAGTGCATCCAGCCTTAGATGCGGGCATATCACTGAGCGTTGACGCTTCTAGTACTTCAATTGGAGCGGTCTTACACCAGATCACTGAGGACAAAATTCCACGACCTTTAGGATTTTTTTCTAGGAAACTGAGCGAAACACAACAACGTTATAGTACGTATGACAGGGAGTTGTTAGCAATTTTCGCCAGCGTTAAATATTTCCAACATCAACTAGAAGGTCGCACGTTTTGTATATACACGGATCATAAACCGGAAACAAAAACCGGAAAAGGCATCACCAAGACAAATGAGACAATTGGATTTTATAGGTCAATTTAGTACGGACATCCGCCACGTTCCTGGAGAATACAATAAAATAGCAGATTTCTTGTCAAGAATCAACAACATAGAGAAAGTAATCGATTTTGAAGAAATGTCTAAAGCACAAAAGAACGACGTGGAACTTAAAAACCTCTTGAAGGAAAAGGAGACAAAGAATTCAGTCAACTTGAAACTGTGTACCATTCCTAGTTCTTCAACACAATTGTATTGCGATATATCCGAAGACCGCATCCGACCATTCGTACCAGACAAATTTCGACAACAGATTATTAAACAGTTACACCAATTGGCTCATCCCGGACGGCTAGCAACAAAAAAACTTGTTTGTCAAAGATACTTCTGGCCCGGCATTAAAAAAGACTGCATCCAATTTGTGAAATCGTGTCAACAGTGTCAGAAGAAAAAAAAAACCGGTGCGCCGGGCCACGGCGCTTCGCGCTGTGGCGATTATCACGTGACAACTACCATGTTGCTCGTTATCTGTTATGCATTACATGCAATATATAATAAACACAATATACATATAATTTTGCAGTATTTTTATTTTTTTATTCGTTCTCAAATGTAACAATAGCCGTGTTTTTTTTAATGAAATATATAGTTCTTCCCCATACAAATCTGAAAACCCAGGTTTTATCGGAGTTCTTATCGAGGTTTTGGGAAATTTCTTAATTTTCATATTTCATACTTTCGGGGTTTGGGATGTTGTTTCGGGGGTTGGCATGTTGCATACTTTCGGTGGTCGGAGAGACGTAATTTAAAAATAAAAACAACAGGAAAGTGATGAGAGCAAATTTATAACAAATAATTGATTTTTTAGAAACATATTTATTATTTTCTAGCGAGGATTTCGTGTAACAGTGTAAAAAATAACTCTTAACTTCCGTTTAATTTTGAAATTTTTAAGCATCGAAGTATGCGCTTTTATGAAATTTCCCTTGTCGTTTTTTTAATGAACTCGATGGAAGAACTATATAGTTCATTAAAAAAACGGCTAATGACAGCCACTACTACATACAGCGTCAGTCACGCCACTCGTTGCCACTACTACATGCAGCGTAAGCCACGCCCACACACACGGTTATGCGACACTTTGTCGCTTGGGCATCCCGGCTAACCGTTTTATTAGACGTTGTCACGTCAAAAATTCAACAACACAACAAGGCACCACTGGCGATGTATTCAACGTTCGATTCGAACACATAAATATCGACATCGTAGGCCCACTACTGCCATCTGACGGTTACAAATACTGCTTAACAATGATCGACCGGTTTTCGCGATGGCCGGCAGCGATCCCAATGGAAGATATGTATGACGGCAGAATCAGTAGCTAAAGCATTAATTGAAGGATGGATTCAATTCTTAGGAGTTCCACTAAGGATTACAACAGACTTAGGAAGGCAATTCGAGTCCAATCTCTTCCATGAGCTAAACTGCTCATTGGGTATAAAACACCTCAGGACCACACCTTATCACCCGCAGGCCAACGGCATTATTGAAAGGTGGCATAGAACGTTAAAGGCGGCCATCAAGTGTCAAGGCGATCAAAATTGGTCATCGGCACTACCCATGATTTTGCTGGGATTAAGAGCGATTCCGAAGACGGATTTAGATGCATCACCCGCGGAATTAGTTTATGGATCAACATTAAAGTTACCCGGCGAATTTTTTTCACCCAGCAGATCTAACTATTCGGATTGTGAATTTGCTAAAGAACTTCGTCGACTGATGGCACAAATTAAACCAATCGAGTTGTCCAATCATTCCAAAGGAAAAGTCTTTATTCAAAAAGAATTAAGAAATAGTTCGTATGTATTTATCAGGAATGATGCTGTGAGAACACCGTTACAAAGCCCGTACGACGGTCCATACAAAGTGATCGAACGCTTCCCGAAGTACTACGTAATCCGGACGTTGTTTTATAATTGTTTTTACTGAAATACGTTCCCTAGAATATCCATATCGTTGTCGTCGGGCATCGCACATTTGTACGAAACCTTAGATGAACCAGTCGACACGAGATATCAAGTGGCGGAATTGTTGGGATCGCTCATGTACGCGACAAATACACGGCCGGACATCACTTCAAGTGTTTTTCAACTATCACGCTTTCTGCATCATCATACTGCCAAACTCTGGCGCGCAGCCTGCCACGTCCTGAAGTATCTACTTAATTCGAAGGCGAGAAAACTCCACATTCTACCGGCGGGAAACAATCTGAATTGTTATTGTGATGCGGAATTTGCCAACGACGTGGTTAATCGTCGATCACATAGCGGCGTTGTGATTAAAATTGGTGATGCAGTTGTATCTTGGATTAGTCAAAAACAGAGAACAGTGACACTTAGTACTTGCAAAGCGGAGTTATCAACTGTGACGTTGGGATTGACCGAGTCATACTGGATTGACAGATTATGCAAAGAAATCGGACACAATATAGTTACACCGATCAATGTATACACCGAGAATTCGCCTGCCATTCAGCTCCTTGAGAACAAGAAAACCAAGCTACGCACTAAATACCTGGCCCTTAAATGTAGATTCATACAGGAAATGATGCGACTTGGGAAGATCGAGTTGACATATATCAACACGAAGTGTAATCCAGCGGATCCACTGACAAAACCACTAGACTCATCACATCGTCTCGTCGATATCTGTCTTGGATAGGCGGTGATTGTTAGGAATATATCCAAGAACAATAATATCAACGCTCCCTGTAAGCGCGCACAACATAGTTCTTACGGCTTAGCCTTAACATGAAGCTGACGTTTTGTTTTACCTTTTGCTGTTGTGCAGCGCGCACTCCCTTCCACTTCATTTTCTAAGCGCTGGAGGGTCAAGTCGTGTTCCTTGTTTTAACCATCTCTCAAGAATTGTTAAAGGAGATTTATTTATACAATAAAAGTAATTTTTATATTTATATTTACTAAGTATAATTATTCTTTTAGCCACCCTTCCAAATTTCCAACAATTCTGACACATCGCCCGTACTCGCCAGAGCTAAAATCTCTGGCACTTACTGGGGCTATTCACACGGTGCATAGTAAAACCGGTTTTATAGATGATAGAGAGAAGTGAGCGCAAGAACTTAACGAAACATTTTTCACGCAAAAGCAAACGCGTGAAAACTTACACACATATAAAAAGTTACTTCTATCTCTTGTTTTCTATAGCACTTCTCTGACAAGTGAATTTTGTCTACAAACATTTAAACGTTCTTGTAAAGCTTTAAAATTTTCTAAACATAATAACGCCCCGTGTGTTTTCCGAGGATTTGAATAAAACCGGTTTTGCTCAACATACTTATGGCAGCGTGTGAATAGGCTCACTGGCTTTAGGGGAGCTAAAAATTTCCCCGCTTTTTGTAGCCCGAGAAAGGAAACGAACAGAAATCTGCGGTTTTAAGGCTGGAATACAATGTGGTGCTGGCGCTGTAGCACAAACTGTCAAAAGTATAAAACGTAGTTTGGCATAATGTAACATATTGTTACGTTTTTACGGCTTAACGGATTCGTAGGATTAATTAAGGAATACACTTTTTAATAATCCACACAATAATTTATTTATTACAAACCAAACACAATTTAAAAATAAACACAATTCTTAGAGTTCACTATAATCACTAGCAAATTTAATAACTCGCACTATTCAATTCTAATTATCGCTTTTTATTTCACTATAAATCACCACTTTTCACTTTGGAACACTTGTATCGCCTTTATAATCAAAACTGACTCGATAGCGGCTGCCAGGCGCTTTTATATAGGAAGCTCCACCTTTGTCTACTTTCTGGAACCTTCGTTTTCTGGTTCCTTGTGGTAGGTTCTTTTATTTCCTTAAGTTTCGACCAGCTTGAAGTTGTCTTCGCTTATCGCTCGTTAGTTTAGTACATAAATTCTTAATTCAGACAACAACCGAAAATCGTTGATTCATCATCTCGACAAACAGATGGCGCATAATCATCACATTGCCCCCTTCTTAGGACTGTTCGTCCCGAACAGTTGTCCATCCTGGATCCGGCTGATGATATGGGCACAGCCTGTCTATGTGCACAATCTTCTTCTTTGCTTTGGGTCCTTGTTGAATCCTGTAGACCACATCGTTGATCCGTGTTAGGATTTTATAGGGCCCCTCCCACTGACGCTGAAGTTTCGGAGACTTGCCTTTCCGTCTTCGAGGGTTGAACAGCCAAACGAGGTCACCTTCCTGGAATCCGCTACAGTTTGCTCGGAGGTCGTACCTTGTTTTCATCCTGTCACTGGCTATCTTGAGATTCCTCCTTGCGAGCTGGTGGATATCCGCAAGTCTATTACGAAGCTCACCTGTATAACCGCCAGTAGATTCGTTGCTTTCCACAGGTGTCCCAAATTTCAAGTCGCTTGGCAGCCGGATTTGTCTTCCAAAAATCACACTAGAAGGGGTTTGTCCTGTGGAATTATGAACTGCTGTCCGATATGCCATTAGAAAAATAGGGATATAACTGTCCCAGTCGCGCTGGTGCTCGCTAACGACTTTCCTTAAGTGCTCTAGCATTGTCCTGTTGAATCGTTCTACCATTCCATCGGATTGGGGATGAAGGGGCGTCGTCCTGGTCTTCTTCATTCCGAGTATCTTACATACTTCTTGAAAAACTTGAGATTCGAAATTTCTCCCTTGGTCAGAATGAAGCTCATGAGGAACACCAAATCTGCAGATCCAATTGTTCACTAATTCCTCTGCAACAGTGATTGCTTCCTGATTTGGAATGGCATATGCTTCGGGCCACTTACTGAAGTAGTCCATAACCACCAAAATGTAACGATTCCCTCGGTCTGATGCTGGAAAAGGTCCCGCCACATCGATTGCAATTCTTTCAAATGGGGCTCCCACGTTGTATTGCTGCATTTCTCCTTTTGTTTTTACTCGAGGGCCTTTGCTGCTGGCACAAATTGTGCATTTACGGCACCAGTCTGTAACATCGTCCCGCATGTGAAGCCAATAGAATCTATCTCTTATTTTTGCCAAAGTTTTATTGACTCCCAGATGTCCTCCTGATGCGCCATTATGACACTCCTCGAGAATATCTCTTATTCTACTGCGAGGGACTAACACCTGCATTCGGTGAGAGGTACCGTCAGCGGTTTCCCATTTGCGCTTTAACACTCCTCGCTCGATGTGCAATGAATCCCATTGGGCCCAATAGCTCTTCAGGGTTTCGCTTCTCTCTGCAATATCCTTCCATTCAGGCTTCTCCTCGTATTCCTTCCATGCCAGAATCGAAGAAATATCTGGGTCGTCGCGTTGGGCGTCTCGGAGTCCCTGGTCGTCCCATCCTGTCGTTGGCTCAACGGTCGTTCTTTGACACTTTTCCTCAATACGCCCACAATGTTTGCAATCTTTTACGCATGGTCGCCGGGAGAGTGCATCTGCATTTCCATGGTTTCCTCCTTTTCTGTGGCTTATATTAAAGTCGTAGGACTGAAGTCTCTCGATCCATCTTGCCACTTGTCCTTCAGGATTTTTAAATTGCATCAGCCATTTTAATGCTGCATGATCCGTTCGAAGGATGAAGTTTTGCCCATAGAGATACTTGTGGAAGTGCTTAGTTGAGTCCACGATTGCCAACAGTTCTCTCCTTGTGACGCAGTAATTCCGCTCTGATTTTGACAGCGCTCTACTGTAGTAAGCTATGACCTTTTCCTGCCCTTCGAAGTTTTGTGATAGTACTGCACCAATTCCGACATTACTCGCATCTGTGTCCAATATGAATTTTTCCCCAGGCTTCGGATATGTAAGTATTGGTGCTTGGCAAAGTCCTTGCTTTAGTGTCTTGAAACTTTCCTCGCATTTTTCTGTCCAGATAAATGGTCTTCCTTTTTCTGTCAGTTTATGTAATTCCTTAGCTATGTCGGCAAAGTTCCTGACAAAACGTCTATAATAGGTGGCAAGTCCCAAGAAGCTTCGAAGTTCATGTTTATCCTTCGGTGTGGGCCAATTCTTAACTGCTGCTATTTTCTCCGGATCTGTTTGAACTCCATTGGATGAAACCATATGTCCGAGATAGTTGACTTGGTCACTGAACAGCACGCACTTTTTAGGGTTGAGTTTCAGTTGGGCAGTTCTCAACTTTTGGAAAACCTCTCGTAAATTTCCCAGATGTTCCTCGAAACTTTTTCCAACGACGATGATATCGTCCAAATAAACCAGACAAGTCTTCCATGTCAGTCCTCGCAAAACGCATTCCATCAGTCGTTCGAATGTAGCTGGAGCATTACACAGTCCAAACGGCATGACTGTAAACTGCCACAGGCCGTTTCCTACAGAGAAGGCTGTCTTTTCTCGGTCCTCCGGGTGAATTTCGACTTGCCAGTAGCCGCTCTTAAGGTCCAGGGTAGAAAACCATTGAGCTCTAGAGAGAGTATCCAGTGTATCATCGATACGAGGTAATGGGTAGCTGTCCTTTTTAGTGATATCGTTTAACCGCCGATAATCCACGCAAAATCTTGTACTGCCATCTTTCTTTCTGACTAGAACCACGGGAGACATCCAAGGGCTTTTCGACTCCTCTATAAGGCCTTGTCTTCTCATATCTTCAATCATACCGGCTGCCTCTTCCCGCTGGGCTAGTGGTAGTCTTCTCGGCGGTTGTTTAATTGGCTGGGCATCTTTGGTGTCGATCCTGTGTTGAACCATGTCCGTTTTCCCGAAGTCATCATCTCTCATGGCGAAGATATCACTGAAATCCTCTACTAATTTCCTTGCCTGGAGATACTGTTTTTGTTCAAGACAACTAGTTGAGAGCACTGCGTTTACTAATTTCGTGGCCTTTGGCTTTGGTTTTGGAACCGTTTCGTTGTTAGCGCACTCCACTAATGTAATCTGTTCTGCCGGTTCTCCTTTCCCCAAAACCGTATCCTTCTTCAATCGTACTTCTCGTTCGTTAGTATTTAGCACTCTCACGAATACCTCCTTCTTGTCGTCGATGCTCACCAGACATTTTCCAATTGCTATATTTTTGCTTTGTTCCGTTTTTTCTGGTTCTATAAGGTAAAATCGGTAGCTCCCGGGATCACCATCGACTATCGCTCGTACCAATTTCTCAGCACACGGAGGAAGCACGGTATCTTCACGAGCGACGACTTTAAGCTGCGAATAACAAGTGGATCCTGTGGCCATTGGAATCTCCTTGTTGTCATATCTCAGTATTTCCTCTCCAATGTCCAGTAGAATTTTATGTGCTTTCATAAAATCCAGACCGAGAATGCACTCGTCTGTTATATCAGCTACCAGGAACGAATGTGAAAATCCAATGTCAGCAAGAACCACATCCAACATAATTTCCCCGTGTAATCGTACTGGCTCTCCTGTTGCAGTTTTCAGTCTGTATTGACGTGCGTCTCTCAGCCATTTATTGCCGACCATGTCAGCCCGGATAACAGATTTTGAAGCACCAGTGTCTACAGTTATTGTGCATTTTTCAGCTCCAATCTTTCCTTCGATGACCAGGCTGTTGCCACTGCGCTGCAGTTGCTTGATAGTGGTGATGATGACACCGGGGGCATCGATCTCCCCGACTAACTCCCGCCCCATGGAGTTAGTCTTTATTCGTTTCCCTGCTGCTGTCCGCGGGGAGACACGGAGTCATTGTTTTCGGCCTCCCTCTGGTCACCTTTCTTCCGATGTCCGCATTTTTCACAGCAAGTTCCGCCACTCCTATTTTCGGGAGACTCTGCTCTCCTTCGCTTTCTGCAATTCCTTTGCAAATGACCCGGTTCACTACAGTTCCAGCATCGGAGTCGACCGCGTACTTCCGTTGCATTCATTCTGTTGCAACTATCCTCTGTTGTGTGGATCTCTCTGAGGCGGACTGCACTTCTTGATGCTTGCCTCGCTGCCTCGTATGCCAGAGCATATGCCAAAACTTCTGCGGTATTCTTCTTTCCGGCCAATCTGGCTGCCTGTTGTAGATCCCGGTCAGCAAAAGAGTTAAGGAAAGCCTCTCTTGCTACTTCGTTGATGTAGTCTTGGCCGAAGCTAGGATAAGCCAGATGCACTAACCTCTCGATATCGGCGCATAGTTGTTGTAAAGTTTCTCCTGGCTTTTGAAGTCGATTGCGAAGTTGAAGTCGATAAACCTCTTGCATGTGCTGATCACCGTAACGCATTTCCAGCGCTTGAACTAAGAACTCGTAGCTGTTGCGATGTTCTGCTGGTATTGACTGCAATATTTCTGCTGCGGTGCCCCTTAGTGACAACGTTAAGGCCGTTGCTTTCTCCTCCTCAGTCCAGCAATTGCCTGCTGCTGCTGCTTCGAATTGGAGCTTATAAGTAGACCATGGGCTTTGCCCGTCGAAAGTTGGAGGCTGCAGTTTCCTAACTCCGATGACTTCGTGAGATGCCGTCGCTGGGTGGTGAATCTTTACCCTTTCTAGCTCGGCTCTGACCGATTCTAGCTCAATCTTCAACTTTTCATCATTTTCCCTCACGGAATTTTCGAGCTTTTCCAGATCATTCTCTACATTTGCTTTAATGGAAGATTCGAGATTTTCCAGCTTTTTGTCAACAGAGAGTGACATTAGTTCGAATTTCTGCTCCATCTGGTTTCTCTGTTCTTCCATAGACTCTCTGAGTTCTGCTAACGAGCGTTCATGAGCTACTGCTAATAATTTCTGTTCATCTTTTAACGCCAACACTTCCGCCTTGATCTCTGTTGTCGCTTCTTTCATCTCTGCTGATGACCGTTCTTGCGCTTCCTTCATCTCTGCTGATGACCGTTCTTGCGCTTCTTTCATCTCGGTTGTCGCTTCCTTCATCTCTGCCGATGCACGTTCTTGCGCTTCCTTCATCTCTGCCGATGCACGTTCTTGCGCTTCCTTCATCTCTGCTGATGTACGTTCTTGCGCCTCCTTCATCACCATCAATGTTTTAAAAAGTTCTGCCATACTCGCTGTCGTTTCTTCTGGCTCCGCTTCTACCTCGTCTTCAAACATGTAGGTTTCAGGATCCTTCCCTTCGTTCACCATAGCTTCTCGAAGCAGGGCGGTTAGGGAACTTTTAGCCCCCACCGTTGACAACGAGCGTTTACTTAATTCTTTTTTTAACTCTACAGTGCGCAAATCCACTAGCTTTCGACCCATTTTATTAATAAGTCCTTCTTTCTCACGCACAAAATTTAAATTCCAATCACAATTATTGTTCAAGTTCACTTATTTCACTTATTTCACTTATCTCTTAATTAATCCCACTTCTGACACCAATTGTTACGTTTTTACGGCTTAACGGATTCGTAGGATTAATTAAGGAATACACTTTTTAATAATCCACACAATAATTTATTTATTACAAACCAAACACAATTTAAAAATAAACACAATTCTTAGAGTTCACTATAATCACTAGCAAATTTAATAACTCGCACTATTCAATTCTAATTATCGCTTTTTATTTCACTATAAATCACCACTTTTCACTTTGGAACACTTGTATCGCCTTTATAATCAAAACTGACTCGATAGCGGCTGCCAGGCGCTTTTATATAGGCAGCTCCACCTTTGTCTACTTTCTGGAACCTTCGTTTTCTGGTTCCTTGTGGTAGGTTCTTTTATTTCCTTAAGTTTCGACCAGCTTGAAGTTGTCTTCGCTTATCGCTCGTTAGTTTAGTACATAAATTCTTAATTCAGACAACAACCGAAAATCGTTGATTCATCATCTCGACAAACAGATGGCGCATAATCATCACAATATTGTAAACTCTGACAAAAGAAAAGAGAAGGGAAGAATGTTGCATTTGGTAATGAATCGAGGCTGGACGATATGTGTTAACTTATGCCACAAATGTCAAATTCACTATGACTAGCTTTCAGCTGTCATTATGCAACATTTGGAGAAGAAAATTAGCTTCTTCGGTTAATGTTATATAAACGACATAAGATGGTTGCTAACTGAACGACTTTTTGTGCTACAAACATCAATTTTTTTTACATAGAACCTTAAGTGAACGAGTTTGTGTTACATTAGTCACATAATGCAACATTGTGCCACTAACCGCACACACACAATGTGCCGACTTTCGGTGTGCGCCAGAACACCAGCCAATTGGGAATTTTGATAAATGAGGGCGTTGTAGTCAAAAGTATGTGGCGACTTCCAACCGACTGCTGCGCTCACAGCGGTTTCTCGGGCTGAATTAAAAAAGAAGAAGCTGCAGAATTTCACAAGACACGAGTTCTTAATGCCGGACCATGCAAACGCGATTCACTTTTTCCTTTTCGAATATTGTTTAGTTTTAAAGAGCGTATTTTTGTAAACATTTTTTATGTTTTCAATTTATTTAATAAACGATGTGTTCAGTATCAGTACGTGGTTTTTGTTAGTTCTTTTGGGGCAACATTTTAAGAAATTTGTGTGTACGTCTAGACATTAAATGGCCCAAAGGTGTACGTCTAGACATTAAATGGTTGTCCCACGAGAGAGTGAACAAAAAACTTTTTTATTAAATAACGCTCCGCAGATCATACCCACGCCCAGGCAAAGGTTTGCTACAGGAAAGAGACAAACAAAGGAGATTTGTATATTTTGACATATAATATATCTCATTTAATTACACTATTTTTGAAGTGAAACTTCTTTACGCAAGTTACTTACGTTTTCGATTAATTCCACTTTAAAACAAATAAAAGAATAAAGAATACAGAAAACACACTAACTTTATTGATTTAAATGAAATTGAAATGAATGAAATTATAAAACGTATCGATAATGTTACTTCTTAAGAAGACTTCTCTTGAGAGGAGTCGTTACGTCCCGGTCGGTAATAAGACTGACTATTTTGATTGCGATGGAAAGGCTTCATCGCATTATTATCTCACACAAAATTGTTTGTGTTGCATTTTCTGGATGAAGTATGAAATCGCGTTTCATATTTCATTCAGATTAATTTTAGATGCATTTAATCTTTCCACGAATTTTAATATTTGTGGTCTGACCATCCGGTTATGTGACAACTCGGTGTCATTTTCAATATTGTTTGGGTTATGCGACGGGAACGTAACTCCTCCCTCATTTAATTCGAGATTCTCCTGAATCTTATTGAATATTTGTAAATTGGAATTTTTTTGTTTACAAAATGAATAGAAAATTATTAAGCTTATAAAAATGATTAATAAAATTGTTACAGTTCCTATGCTATAGTTTATTATTTTATGTCTTTTTAGATAGTGAATTTCTTTTATATTATTTTCTTGATGGAGGACAATTTCCTCGAAAGTTAATGTAATATTTCCTTCAATTTTTTCGTTATTTGGGATAAAAAATCTTTCTATGAATTCAAATATTCTATTTCTATATATTCTATTGTCAATTTCGATTGAGCAATTAAAGAAATTTAAAAAATAGTTTCCTTTTAATAACAATTGCCTTTCGTCACAATTACTTCTTAATGTCTTATTATTTATATTATTTAAAATTACAAAACCATTTCTTAATTCTGTTATTTCTTCTTCTATTACACCTACCAATCTGCAATTTCTTTTAAATATACAATTCTTACTTACTTTTAGCTCTTGTAAGCTAGAGTTCTCTTCAAATGTATAAGTTTTATTCTTAATTCTCACTATATATTCTGGTTCTTCATTGATTTGTCTGTTATTCGAATTAGAAATAGGGATTAATAATCTTTTGTCTACTTTAATTGTGGATGTGGGTATTTTAATGGCAAAAATTATCTTATCATCTTCGAATTTTGCAGTTCCTACTCGAATATTACTTAGTTTTCTGATATCGACATTGTAATTTTTGATTTCACTATCAGTTAGTATGCTAGGGTGTATTATACCTAATCTAGAGGAGATGATATTATCCTGAATATTTTCGACCTTTTCTCTTAACATATTAATTTTTATTTGATACTCTAGGAATATTTCCCTGGCTAATAACCTATTTTCAAAAGCTTTTTGTCCCTTAACTACTTCAAAGACCTTATTTCTATCTGATTCTAAAATATTCTTTAGCAGTGTAAATGACTTATTAAAGTTATCATTAATTTTTACCTGTTGATTCGAGTTTTCTATAATTGTTTCCTCATTTTTATAATATGTTTCTAATTGATTTTCGATGTCAACTTTGTCGTCCTCGTCCAGAGTTCCAAAGAGCCATTTCAATCCCTTACCTACTGCATTGATTAGGCCTCTTTTGTTTCTAATAGAGCTAGGTAATAAGGTCATCATTATGTTTTTAACTGACTTAATGTTATTCATCAATGTGTCCTTGTTCGATGCACCTGAGATGTCTATTGAGAGTTCCAGGTTGTTTGTTAGATTTATTATCTCTTTGGGATGGATTATATGAAGTATTATATTTTAGTTTCTTTATTGTAGGTTTTTAAATAATAACAGTTGTTATTTTTATTATTATTAAATGTTTTTTTATTATTATTAAACGTTTTTTATTATAAAACTTATTTATTATTATATGTTAATTATAATATTTATGATAGCACTGGGGCGTGTATATTTATATAGATATATATACGTCTTGTAATTGATTTGATTTTTTGGAATAAACTTATCCGTGGGAATAGAGCACGAGGACCAAAGCAAAGTGAAGATGCCGGAAATTGTCTCTACGATAAACACGATGGGGGAACGGAACGGAGAACGGTAAGATCACTGAACTTTAAGTTCGGTGATCGATGGAGTGTTCCAACTGATCGTGTTTATTGTGTGGGAGGCTGTTGTGTGACTTTGCGTAAACTTGGTAATTAAGTTTACGCGGTCACTACATACTCCCCCCCCAGCGTAGCGTTAACGAAATGTTACCGCTTTAGACGGCTTAGCTTCGTTGTCGCGGTCACAACCGAAGGCTGGCTTTAGCCTGTCAATGGATATTGACTTGGTTGTGCCGTTCAATTTGACGACGAAGTGTTTTCGTAATCGTTTGATTACTTCATATGGGCCCTCGTATGGAGGTTCGAAAGGTTTTCGAACTCTGTCGACTCGTATGAAAACGTAGTCGGCGTTCTCCAGGGCTTCTGGCACGTAGACATCCTTTTGGACGGGCTGCCGAGGATGTATTGCCTTAAAGTTCTGCATGTGAGAACGAAGGCGAGAGAGGAATTCTGATTCTTCAATTGGGTTCTCATCCGTTGGGATAGAAATCGAATTGGGAAGTCTCAGATTCTGACCGTATACGAGCTCGGCTGGTGAGCATTGTAAGTCGGTCTTAATTGCCGTGCGTATGCCTAACATGACAAAGGACAAGTCTTCACTCCAATGAGTAGTGTTGTCCCTTGCCATTAAGGCTGCTTTTAGTTGCCTGTGGAACCGTTCAACCATCCCGTTTGCTTGTGGGTGGTAGGCGGTTGTCCGGATTCGATGAGTGCCGAGTAATTTGGCCACCTCATTGAACAGTTTCGATTCGAGCTGCGTACCTTGATCGGTTGTGATCTCAAGAGGTACGCCGAATCGTGGGACAAATTCAGTGACGAATTTCTTTGCCACTGTTGAAGCGGAGATATCCCGAATTGGGTATGCTTCAGGCCATCGCGTGAATCTATCGACTATCGTTAAGATATAAGAGTATCCACGAGATGGGGGTAGGGGTCCCACTATATCCATATGGATATGGTCAAATCTATTATTTGGAAGTTTGAAAGCTTCCAATGGAGATTTGGTATGCCGTGAAACTTTGGACTTTTGGCAACCTAGGCATGATCGAGACCACTCATTGCAGTCTTTATTGATCGATGGCCAGAAGTATTTCTTGGTAACGGCTCGTCTTGTAGCACGAATACCAGGATGAGAGAGACTATGTTCGGAGTTGAACGCTAGTCTGCGTAAGGAAGTAGGTATGTAAGGCTTAGGAATGCCTGTACTAGTCTCACACCACACCTGATGGGCGGTAAATGGTATTGGCGTGAGAATTAGTTTTACCCGTGAGCCGTTGCTGGGGTGCTCTTGTAGAGACTTCAACTCTGTGTCACCTTGTTGAGCCTGAGCCAGTGTAGGCAGGTCGAAGGTGACCGAGTCGACGTTGTCGGTTGCTAGTGAGCGCGACAAGTAGTCGGCGACAACGTTTTGTTTACCCGACACATGTCTGATGTCTGTGGTAAACTGAGAGATTAGACCCAAATGTCTGGTCTGTCGAGGGGATCGTTCGGTCTTTGTGTGAAGGGCGCGAACCAGTGGTTTGTGATCAGTATAGACCACGAAATTGCGTCCTTCAACGAAGTAACGGAAGTGTTTGATCGCTGCATAGATTGCAAGAAGTTCGCGATCGAATGCAGAGTACTTCCGTTCTGTTGGTGACAGCTTTTTGGAATAAAAAGCTAGAGGTTGCCACCGATGACCGTTGAATTGTTCCAAAACGCCTCCGATTGCATAATCAGAGGCGTCAGTCGTTAGACTGTATTTTGCATCCTCGATTGGATGGTTCAGCAGAGTTGCTTCAGCCATCGAGGTTTTCACCTTGAGGAATGCCGCCTGACATTCTGCTGGCCAGTCAAAAACTTTATTGGCACGTGAGCGGTTGAGAAGGTCTCTCAAATGCTCGTTTATAGGCACCAACTGTTCAGCCAATTTTGGGATAAATCGGTGATAGAAATTCACCATTCCCAAAAACTTCTGGATCGATTTGACAGAAGTTGGAGGTGCGAGATCAACGATAGCCTGAACCCGATCGGAGGATGGAAGTATTCCATCCTTTGTGATGCGGTGGCTTAGAAACTTAATCTCTGTTGCACCAAAAACGCATTTCTCTAGCTTAATGGTTAAACCGAAGCTATCGAGGCGTTTAAAGAGCTCTTCAAGGTGAACGATATGCTCACCCTCGGTTTTACTGGCGATAAGTATATCGTCCAAGTATACATAAACGAAGTCGAGGTCTCTCGTAACTTCATTTATGAACCTTTGAAAGGTTTGTGCTGCATTCCGTAGGCCGAATGGCATACGTGTAAACTCATATAGGCCGAATGGCGTAATGAGTGCAGTCTTATGCACGTCTTCTGGGGCGATTGGTATGTGATGGTATGCACGTACCAAGTCAACCTTCGAAAAAATTGTGCAGCCGTGAAGATTCACGGAGAAATTCTGTATATGCGGGATCGGATATCTATCCGGCACAGTGACAGCATTAAGGCGACGGTAGTCGCCGCAAGGCCTCCAATCATGTGAGTCCCGTTTAGGAACTAGATGAAGCGGAGATGCTGCGGGGGACGACGAAGGTCGACAAATCCCCAATTCGACCATATGGTCGAACTCTAACTTTGCCACCTTCAGTTTCTCCGGATGGAGTCGCCGAGCGGTGACAAAAGGTAATTGCCCTTTAGTTACAATGTGGTGTTGCACATTGTGTTTAACCGGAAGGTTAAAATTGGGCGGTTTTGTTAACGAAGCGTACTTCGTTAATAGCTCTTTGTATATGCCAATAACTCGGCATGGAAATGTTTCGGGGTTGTAGTCGACGGTAGCGCACACGTTAATTCGAAACTTCGTGCGCTTGTCGACTAAATGCCGATATTCAAAATCGACGGACAATTTGAACTTCGTTAAGAAGTCCGCCCCGATAATGGCTTTAGTGGTGTCGGCTATAATGAAGTTGTAAACATATCGTCGGCGTAAGCCGAGTTCAAGTTCGAGCAACTTAGTACCGAAAGTTCGGATCAGTGATCCGTTGGCCGCGTACAGAAGGACGTTCGGGCTACCGTTATGGGCCGGGAACGCCTTGGCGGGAACAATTGAAACGTCCGAGCCCGAATCAATCAGAAAGTCCATCCGATTGTTGGTGTCTCTGACGAATAAACGATATGAGCGGCCGGTTATATGCTCGCTCATGTCGACCCCCTGACCCTTTAGTTTTTTTTATTGGTGTGGTGTGGTTTCTTCGCCGACTTGGCGCCACCACCACTGAAACTGCAGGGTGCCTTGCATGTGCGTGCTTCCTTACCATAGCGGTAATGGAAGTAGCACAGGCTACCTCTGAGTTGATTGGCCCCTTGTGGCCGATTGGCCGAGGGCTGTCGAGAGCCGCCCTGCCGATTGGCCGGTGTTCGGCTTCTCGGTTGACGCGGGCTTTTGTTAAGGTTGTCTAGTCGCGCCGTTAGTTTTCTAATGGCGCTTTCTAGCGACCTTAACGTGGGCTCCGCGTTGGCTGGCGTATTGGCTTGGACGGCGGACGCGTATGAGGCGCCTCCGTGTGGAAGCACCTCCCATACTTTGTCCGCCGTTGCCGCTAGTCCGGTCAGTGTTTGGTCGGCAGCAGTGGCCAACGTGACTTGGATGGCCTGTGGAAGCCTCCGCTCCCACAGGTTCCGTATCAGGTCATCGTTGACTGCCGATGACCCGCCAGCTAGTGCCTTCAGAGCCTGGAGAAACTCGGAAGGTTTCCGGTCTCCTGGCTCTTGCACTGACAGCAACTGCTCGAGACGGCGCTTCTCCGAAGTACCGTACTTCTCGAGCAGTTGCGTTTTTATTTCCTCGTATGAGGAGGTGGCAAAATCTATGGTGCTAAGCCATAACATTATAAATTTTTAACTTTTCTGACCTGCAGCCCGCCAGCTGAAACATTATTTCAGCCTGGTAAAACCAGGAGGCGGGCTGGTGTACCCAGAACTTCGGGATGTCCAGTTTAGATACCGAAGCGGCATCGACTCCCGAAGGTCCGGGCTTTGGTCCTTCTGTGGGCTCCATTTCCATTAAATTGTTTTCGGTTCTTGACATAACTTGATAACTACTGACCCGAATGTATGTGTGTATACGTAACGAAAATAAGCTCAATTGTACGGGAGATCTGTATATATCTTAATAACTTTAAATATATATGTATATGTGTGCCAAGAGCGATTTAAAAAATAAATAAAAAATTCGTTGTATATATATGTATATATGAACAATAAGGTAAGCCCCACAAAGTAATCGCACTAAAATGTGTATAAATTGTTTACGGATGTAATGAAATTTAATTATTAAACAAAATTAGTAAACAATGTAAAACAAAAGGCAAATTTGATATATGTAAAATCAAAATAATAGAGGGAAAAAAAAATCTAAGGAGAAAAAAAATATATGTGTGCCTTAAATCTAAAACAATCTAAGACTAGAGATGGATTTGATAATCACAAAATCAAAACAATAGAGAGATAAAAAAACTGTATGATTCACGAAATCCAAATAATAGAGAAAAAAAATGTATGAAGAAAAAAAATAAATATATGTACAATTAAAACAATGCAAAATCAGAGATAATTGTATAAAAAAATTAAATATAGTATATTTATATGTGCCTTAAATCTAAAAAAAAAATATATGTGTTGAAGTATGTAAATCTTTAGCATGAAGTCCGAGTGGAAAAACTTGTAGTCACTTGTAAATGTAACTCCGTTTTTATGTATGTACCTCTACTCCATTGATTAATAATATTCAAAATATTTTTAAATTATGAAATTCGTTTAAATACTTATTTAAAATGAAATTCTCTAAATGTTGTTTGTTTAGTTTCAATCTTCGAACTAAAATTAAATGTTAATGAAATTTTATCAAAAATTTTATAATTATCTGTTCTTCGATATTCCTTTGTCAACAATTTTGTGTGAGCTGGGGTCTGGAACTGCTTCCTTTGTTTTAGGGCGATTGAATATGTTTGATGCACCAAAGAAGTGCTCTATGGCACCATGCGGTTTCACTTTTTATTTTTATTAAACTGACTCGGCTTACGCCGCACTTTTGTACGATTTTGTGTTCTACTCGGGATCACCAATTTAGTTTCTTTATTGTAGGTTTTTAAATAATAACACTTGTTATTTTTATTATTATTAAATGTTTTTTTATTATTATTAAACGTTTTTTATTATAAAACTTATTTATTATTATATGTTAATTATAATATTTATGATAGCACTGGGGCGTGTATATTTATATAGATATATATACGTCTTGTAATTGATTTGATTTTTTGGAATAAACTTATCCGTGGGAATAGAGCACGAGGACCAAAGCAAAGTGAAGATGCCGGAAATTGTCTCTACGATAAACACGATGGGGGAACGGAACGGAGAACGGTAAGATCACTGAACTTTAAGTTCGGTGATCGATGGAGTGTTCCAACTGATCGTGTTTATTGTGTGGGAGGCTGTTGTGTGACTTTGCGTAAACTTGGTAATTAAGTTTACGCGGTCACTACAATATCGTATTTGTCTATTATCTCTACTTCGTCAACTTTTATTTCGGCGTATCCGTTTTCTGGGTTAATTTTCTCTATCACCAGGACTGTTTGAGCCACAGGGATGATTGTTAACATCAGTATCCAAATTATCAGCGTCTTTGCCTGAAAATTTAAAGGGTCTCTTTATATTGTTTTCATGAATTTGCTTTAATTTTAATTTTCGATATTTCGGTTCCTCTTTATGACGGAGGCATTTATAGTTTTTAATAAATCCCGTCGTTCTGGTCTCTAAATAGTCTTCGCGTTTTTTGTTCCTTTTTTTGATTATGTCGATTTTCCTTTTGTGGATTCTTTCTTTAATTATTTCATGATTAATTTTCTTTTCTTGCACTTCATAGGGGGTACATTTTATTGTGGAATGATATGAGTTGTTATATATATTAATTGCGTTAAGGATTTGTAAATTTATTGGTTGCTTATCTTCTAAGTTTAAAAGTCTAAGTTTTTCCGTAATTGTGCTATTTAATCGCTCGACATCGGAGTTACCTGTATGGTTGTTAGGTTTAGTTATATGAAACTGAATACCTTCCTTGTTGCAGAACTCCTCGACGTTCCTGGACCTGAATTCGTTATCAAAGATGAATTTCTTTGTTTTCCCGCGAATTGTTAAAAATTGTTTCAAGTTTTCTACCAAAGTTAGACTATTTCTGTCCTGTTGGAAAATGCACGTAGCAAATTTCGAAAACTTATCTAAAAATATCATAAATGAATGCTTACTGTTAACATAGATGTCGACATGAACAATTTCATTTGTTGTTGTCGGAGTTTCAGTGATATTAAATTTCTTTTTTATTGGGTGTCGGTCGTATTTTCCGGCAGAACAGATCTCGCAATTATTTATCAATTCATATATTATGAGTTTGAGTTTGGGATGGTAAATTTTGGACTTTAAGCCCTCGTAAGTAGGAGTTATTCCGGAATGACCTATTTCATTTTTATGAAATAGTGCAACTTGTTTTTTCAGTTTGTCTTCGTCTGGTATGTCAGTGGCAAAATGGCTACACTTGACAAATTTAAAGAGTTTTCGGTTAGGAAATATTTCTATTATTTTTTGTTGGAATTGATTATATTCCTTATCATTTAAATTAGAATATATCGCAGCTTTCCCCTTTTCTAAATATCTTCTTAAAATGTCACTGATATGGTCGTTTACTAGATCAACTTTATCGATAAAAATTCTTCGGTTTTTGAAGGAGTAATCGAATTCGCGTTCTTTTGATTCAACGAGGATAATTTGCGTTTTGAACCTATTTACTATCGTGTCTAAGATTGGAATGTGATCCTCTAAGTTTTGTTCTTGGGAGTGAATGGTTTGTAAATCCATAGATTCATCAATTTCGTTACCATCTTCTATATTATTAGCATTTTCAAGTTTGTCGTTCAGTACATCCTTAAGGATTTGATTGTTGGTGTCCAAATTTTCGACGCTTGTTGAGGCTTCGGTATGAGTCTCAATATTTTTTTCTATAGTGTTAATTTCATTTGTTTCCGTATTGATGCGACTTAAAAAATCGGCAATTTTGTTGTCCTTGCCTTTTATGTAATCAATCTTCAAATTATACTCGCCTAATTGTAGAAGCCATCGTTGAAGCCGGGGATTTATATCTTTGCCGGTATACTTAGTGTGGAGCCACTTAAGTGGTTGATGGTCCGTTTGTAATTCAAACTGTTTTCCAAAAAGGTATGGTCGGAAGTATTTAACTCCCCAAACTATTGCCAGAAGTTCCTTTTCAACCGTAGGGTAATTTTCTTCATGGCTATTTAATGTTCTAGACGCATAAGAGATGGGGTGGCCATCTTGGGTTAACACCGCTCCTATGGCGAAATTGCTGGCATCGGTTATGAGTTTGAACGTTTTGCTAAAATTGGGATACCTCAATATGGGATGATTGGTTATTAATTCCTTCAATTTGTCGAACGCCGCTATGTAGCTAGGGTCATTCGTATTTATTTTCGCACTTTTCTTAAGGTACTTTGTTAGTGGCTGGGCTATTTTCGCATAATTTTTTATGAATTTTCGATGATAGCCGGTCACACCTAAAAATGCCTTTATTTGTCTTTGAGTGTTTGGTAACTTTAAGTTCTGAATTACTTCAATTTTTCTTGGATTTGGCCTCACACCTTCTGGCGTGAAGATATGACCTAAGTACTCGGTTTCCTTCAGGAGGAAGGTACATTTATCCACTTGTATTTTTAGTTTAGCATTTCTCAATTTTTCGAGTATCTTGCTGAGATTGGATATATGTTCTTCTAATGACGTACTAAAGATCAGTATATCGTCCAGATATACCACGCAAATTTTATTTATGAATTCTCTAAGGACGGAGTTTATGAGCCTTTGAAAGGTTGCCGGGGCGTTCTTTAATCCGAACGGCATCCTGACAAATTCATAGTGCCCATTTGGTGTAGAGAAGGCAGTCTTTCTTTGATCTTCAGGTTTTACAAGAATCTGATGAAATCCTTTTGCAAGGTCTAGGGTTGAGAAGTACTGTGCTTTCCCCAATTTATCCAATATACTATCTATATTGGGTATTGGATACTTATCGCCGACAGTGACTTCATTTAATTTTCGGTAGTCTACCACAATACGCCATTTTTTCCGCCCTGAGTTATCCATTTTCTTAGGGACGATCCAGAGGGGTGAATTATATGGAGAATTACTTTCCTTGATTATCCCCTGATGGAGCATATCCCTTATTTGTGTTTCTATTTCTTCTTCATGACACTGAGGATAACGATAAATTTTTGAAAAAATGGGATTGTTGGTAGTCGTTACGATTTCGTGCTGGATTTCATGCGAAACTGTTAATTTATCGCCTTCTTGAAAGAATATATATATATATATATATAGATTTTCGAGGGATACCGAATCAGACCACTATTTGCGGGTCCCTTTTCGTCCCTCTGCCTAGAGTCATCTTATTGGGGTTGCAGTGGGTTGTCCCATTGCTCCCTTACTTCGACTCCCCTAGTTATCGCAAGCAGCTGATTGAAGGGAGTCTGCCTCATGTCCTCCATCCACTGGAGTCCAGTTATGGCATCCCTTTTCCTCGCCACCGCCGGACAGTGACACACTATGTGTGTGGCCGTCTCAGGTTCCTCCAGGCACATCCGACAGGTGTCATCCTCCAGAATTCCCATTCTTTTTAGGTGATACCTGAAACATCCGTGTCCTGTAATCAGTGCCACCAACCATCTGAGGGTTCTCCTTTGCATATGCAGGATCCTTCTTCTGGCTGCGGTAATCGGCAGCGTAAGCACCATCTTAGCCTGCCTACACGTGGTCATAGCGTCCCACCGTCTCCGGTGTTCCTCAGCGACCCATTTCTCGATGTAGTTCCTTACCAACCCTCTGCCAATGGCAGAGTATGGCTCCGGTCCCCAGAATTCCGAGGTTGACCCCTGTTTTGCCAGGTTGTCAGCCTTTTCGTTCCCATCGATGCCTGTATGTCCTCTAACCCAAGCTAGCGTCACGTTGTTTTGTTGCGCACACCTGTTCAGTTTTTGGACACATTCCAACGCCAGAGACGCATTAATCTCTGTCTGGTTCATGCGCTTAATCACAGCCTGATTGTCCAGTGCTATAAGGATACTTCTTCCCTGCACCTGACCCTCATTTATGTGATCCAGCGCGTGCAGCAGAGCAAGCATTTCCGCCTGGTAGACTGAGGTGTAATTCCCCAAAGCCAGAGAGCAGGTCAGATTTAAGTCCTCCGAGAAGACTCCCGCACCTGCTCTGCCGTCAATCTTGGATCCGTCCGTGAAGATATATATGTCTTCCGGTCTCCCTTCGGGGAGCGTTCCGTTCCCTATGAGGGTTTTATGATACCTTTCGGTCACCCTCATTTTTGTGATCCCTTCCATGGGCATCATGAGCTCCTTAATCCCTTTAATGCGATCCAGGATCTTCATGTGCCCATATAAGGTTCCTGACGCCTGCCATGCGGCATCCCGTCTCATCCGAATCGCTGAGGCTGCCGCAGTCTTCATCACCTGGAGGTCTAACGGCAGCAGCCCTAACAGCGCCTCCAATGCCGCGGCGGGTGTGGTGCGGAAAGCACCGCTCACACCTACGCAGGCCATTCTTTGCACCTTGTCCAAATGCCTCTTGACGGTTTTCTGTGTGGCTTTAGTCCACCAGACCACCGAGGCATAAGTTATGATGGGTCTCACCATCATGGTATATGTCCAGTATGCTAACCTTGGTGAGATACCCCACCTTAGTCCACATACTCTTCTGCACTGGTGAAGCACCCTTGTCGCCTTCTTAATCTTCTCTTCAACGTGGTATTTCCAGGTTAGTCGCGAGTCCAAGTATACACCCAGATACTTGACCATCCCAGACACCTTGATCCTCGATCCAAAAAGCATGAGGGGCTGAAAATCCAGATCTTTAATCTTCCTAGTGAAGATTATCGCGTCTGTCTTATTAGCATTTATGGTGAGGCCCTGTTCCGTACACCACTGCTCAACCACTTGGAGTGCATTCCTCATGATATCTGCCGTAGTGCTCATAAACTTGCCACGTGCCACAATCGCTACATCATCTGCATACCCAACGGTATGCACGCCCATTTCCTCTAGCCGCCTGAGCAGAGTGTCCACAGTGATGTTCCACAGGAGGGGCGATAGCACCCCGCCCTGTGGGCATCCCTTGCTGACCCTCCCTCGAAGCCGCGAGTCTCCTGTCTGAATCCTTACTGAAAGTCTGGATACTTACCTTGAAAGAATAATTCTTGATACTGTTTTAATAGGTTTGTTATTGCTTTTCTTTCCTCATTATTTAAATGAGCTAAATTTAAACTATCAGTTGCTTTACCTACATTAACTTCTAAAGCTACGATCTCGTTTACTGAATACGGGTAATTTTCTTCAAAGAAAATTTTGTTATTGCCTATTTCTAACAACCTATTACCTAAATCAATTTTTCCTCCTATTGCAGCTAATAAGTTCACACCGATGATTGCATCATACTTTCGATTTTTTAGTTCATGAACCTTCCAAGAAATGGTTCCTTTAACTTTAAATTCCCTTGGAAAAGGTGTGACTATTTTGCGATCTATTACGTTGGTTCCATTAATTGTTGAGTAAAATACTGGATTTAGCAGTTCTACTTCGGGAAAGTTTTTGAAAATTAGTGGCTTGATCATGCTTGTTTCTGAGCCAGAGTCTAAGAGACATTTAAACTTTTGTTGGCCTATGTTGAGGTCAATTAAGGGTAGTTTCGACTTTGAGGCTCTATCCAAAAATTTTCAGCTTCCTGAATGTTTTCTACTTCCATGGGTTCACCATTATTATTATGGTTACTATTAGTTATAAAATTAGGATTTTTATTATAATTGTATCGAGTTTGCCTAGAATTATTATTGTTTTGGAAACGGTGTGTACCAGAATTAGTATTGTTTTCCCTAGATTTTTGGAAATTATAATTATAAGTGTTTCTTTCGCGATTAAAATTGCTACTGAAATTATTTTTATTGCTGGGGTTTAAATTTCTACCAGCAGTAACCTTATGAATAGTATTAAATTGCCTGTCAAAATTATAATTAGGTCTATTATTTTGTCCACTATCATACCGATTGGATTCTTTGTAATTACTTTTTTCGACAGTTCTGGACTTTCTATGAGCGATATTGATTGCATGTTCGTCGTCTAGCAATTTCAATTCAGAAAACCGATTATGCATTTCTACTAACGAATTATTTTTATCAATATTACCGCGAACTAAATTATCAATCTTTTCCATTACAATACCCACAAGATATTTATCGTTCATTTCAGGTGTGTAATTTATTGGTTTTTGACCATCTTCTTCAAAATTGTACAGTTCATTTAATTGGTAATTAGCACATCTTACCTTATCAAATAATTCCCTTAAATTCCTTACCCTAATGTTTCGACATTCGTTGATTACTTCTGCATAATCTTTGCGGGGTCGAAAATGTAGTTTTAGTTCCGCTTTAGCTGATTCCCACGATGGTTGGTCTCCAAGTCTTTGTATACATCTTTTGGCTTCTCCCTGGATTTTGGTATTTAGTACAGTTCGAAGGGCATAATCTCTTAGTTGTCTGTTGTTGCACAATTCCGCAGCGTCGTCGACAGATTTGATGAATTCCATTAACGTGAAGTCGTCTTTACCATTGAAGGGTTTAAGATGACGAAAGTGGGTGAGGATTTGATCTGGGCCTAACTGGAATACGTTGGGATTTGCCTGGGCTACATTTTGGTTCATCTGTTCACGTAGCTGGGCAATCTCATGTTGTTGTTGCTGAAGTGACTGCATTAATATTGCTAGTTCTTGTTGGTTTGCCATTCCTTCTTCACTTTGTTCTCCTGGTATGTTGATTAGTCGGTTGGCGTCAAAACTTTTATTTGATTTACCTCTCATAAAAAAATTTCACTTTGCTTTTCAAAATTAAAACAGGATTTTGTTTATTTTTCACAAATTAGAATTTTCTGTATAATTTTTTTTCATATGTGATCTTCTTTTGCACTTAACTTTCACCACCAGATTATTTATTTGACGAATATTTTGCCTTATTTTTTTTCTTTCACAATATAAAAGAATATTTTTCTGTATATATACATATGTTTTTCTTATGTAATCTTCCTTTCAACTAAACTTTCACCACTGATCAAATTATTGAAATTATTTTAGAAAATTTTCACTTATTTGTAGATTCAGATCCTCTTTCTTTGGAAAAAGATCCTACCGCGACTGCGCCAGTTACTTACGTTTTCGATTAATTCCACTTTAAAACAAATAAAAGAATAAAGAATACAGAAAACACACTAACTTTATTGATTTAAATGAAATTGAAATGAATGAAATTATAAAACGTATCGATAATGTTACTTCTTAAGAAGACTTCTCTTGAGAGGAGTCGTTACGTCCCGGTCGGTAATAAGACTGACTATTTTGATTGCGATGGAAAGGCTTCATCGCATTATTATCTCACACAAAATTGTTTGTGTTGCATTTTCTGGATGAAGTATGAAATCGCGTTTCATATTTCATTCAGATTAATTTTAGATGCATTTAATCTTTCCACGAATTTTAATATTTGTGGTCTGACCATCCGGTTATGTGACAACTCGGTGTCATTTTCA